>JAJEKV010000007.1:24272779-24504092 GCA_021234155.1 Isoetes taiwanensis
TTATTTATTATAGGGGGTGGCCCCTTCAACCACAATCTATTTATATTATCTGATCTATATATGTTCTTATGTTTCGCGCTTATCCGACCGTCCGTTCGAGATCCGACGGCTCACGTGGCGTTGGGACGTATCCTACGGCCCAGATGGCCTGGGAGTTTACATATAATATGTGTACCGTGGTCCTACGGTCCAGATTGATCTGATCCTGACCGTCGGTCCGAGATCCGACGGCTCACGTGGCTTGGGGAGACATCCTACGGTCCACGTGGCTTTGGGAATTATATGTAATAGATCCTGCTCATATTGCTTTTATATGGTGAGATCTTGATCGTTGATCGAGTCTAAGATCCTAAGGCTCATATTGAATGCTCGTTCCTTAAGGAAAGGCTTTTAAAATTTTTTATGTTGTTGGGGGGATTCGAACCCTGGTCCTCAACCACTCAAACCCCCCACTCTAACCACTAGACCAAGTATTAACTCTATAAAAATTTTATGTTTCAATTATACTTAAGGGTAATATTCTAATTAAGATAAAATAGACTATAATATTCTAGGATGTTTTGAAACTTTCAAAATGTTCCAGAAAGTTCTAAAATGTTCTAGAAATTTCTAAATGTAAGGGAATCCAGAAGAATTAAAGGGAATATAAGGAAATCTCATAAATTGTAAGAGAATCTAGGAAAATATACAAGTTTAACGGAATCTCTTAAAATCTAATTGAATCTAAGGGAATCTTCATAATATCTAATGGAATGTAAGAAAATCTTGATGAAATCTTAGAGTTTTTTTAAGATTTTGCAAAGAGCGACAATAGAATGTTCTAAAATGTTTCATAATAAAGGTGTACAATATAAATCTTGAAAAAAAAAAAATTCTAGATCGTCAAGGTAAGCGCCTTAGTCTAAAAATAGAAAATATTTTAAAAATGTTGCACAGATCCAAAATAGATTATTTTAGAAGGTTTTAAATGCTCATGGGTAAGCACCTCAATCAAAATAGAAGATTCTAAGAGAAGGAGAATCTAAGAGAATCTCAGTAGAATCGTTGGTTATCTAGAGCACTATAGGGCCTTACATCGTAAGAACATGCTAAAACTAGAACAATGCGCCGTAGGACGTATTAATTTTCTTGTATATATATACTGATATATTGACATGTGCAGGCCAGTAAGCAGTTCGTGACCTGCCCATGTATAGAGGGTTGCTGATGGCCCACCTTCTTCAGTTTCATTTTGTCTACATGTGTTGTTTTCTTGTCGCTATGATATTTCAAACTGGACTTCTGTCCTTAAACTTTTTTTGATGATAACTCTGTGAAATGCACCTTCGTGCTTAAACTCTGATATATTTCAAACTTCAATGTACTCCTGTTCAAAATAAGCGATTGTCTTTCTTTCTTAAGTATACTTTCTCGTATTTCAGTTTCTTCGGTTAACTGTCCCTCGTTAACTAACCCCAATGCTGAGGACATCATTATTTCTAAGGGGGGGAGAATGTGACGTTCCATGTATTTATACGGGATACGTATAAATATACAGACACGTCACTAGTATAGGTACGCCACCATGGGGTATTTTAACCTAGGGGGTGTCCTAAAAAGGATTAATTTAGCTATGCTAAATTAATCATTAAAGGATAATTAAGCTAATTGAATATCTTAGGAAGGCGCCACCTGGCTGACTTCGATTAGCCAGCATGGGGATGCTAATTTGGGTCATCTAACTTGACCCCTATCCCATTGACCTCAAATTCGACCCAGGAGGAGCAGCTCTTGGCCAAAGTTCTTTGGCGCCCAACTTTCTTGAGTGTCCAATTCACTTTGAAGTCCCCAGCTTCTTGGCGCCCAAGTCCAGGGAAGATGGAGTTACCGAACGATAACGGATCTAGCAGGAACTCAGGTGGGTGGTTAGTATAGCTTCATGTTTCTAGAGTAGCCCCTCATTGGGCACTTGTTGTGTTCATTTCTTCCATTCTCTCTACGTGCTTTACACAGGAGGAACTAACCCTTGATTGCAAAGGTGAGTTCTCTTTATCTCTGATTCTGGTCTTGCTCTTAAAGGATGGATTGATAGTTCTTTGCATAGTATTACTCTTGAAATGGGGGAAATAAGGGGGGTAGAGACCTCTGAGCCATGTTTAACAGTATGCTCCTAGAGAGATCCCCTCAGTATTTCCCATTAGTTGCGGCTTGTGTACGAGAGACCACCGGTCGTAGATGCTATGGAATGGCTTAGCACCGTGAGAAGGGACGCAGTGGTGAAGTGGGGGTGGGGTCTTGCATGAACATAAAAGGCTCCTGAGACTCCTACAATGGGCTAGGCCTGATAGCCGGTCACGTAGAGGGCCGGGTATGGGTCCGACACTCCCCTGGTGTAGAGGTGTGACCCGTATGGGGCACCATGCACTTTGAGTAGATTTAGAGTGAGTAAGTCGTGCACGGATGCGGGGTCGCCGATGCGACGTATTCTCTAGCTCACCCATGGAACCACTGCGATCCTGGAAGGCACTTCCCTGACCTGCCTCGTCGGACTAGGGCTTCATGAATCCTGGAGCGTGGCTCGAAGGGTGATGCCTTGAGTCCAAGTCTCCCTAAGGGCTATAGTGATGCCATAGCATGAATCGACCCATCTGCAAAGTGTGCACAGGAGGGGCGGATGGAGTGGACAACCCTAGCCGATGTTCTATGCCAGCCAACGCCAGGTTATACCTCTGTCTGTTGATCTCTTGAGACCGAGCCGTCAGTCCATCCTCACAAGAGTCTAAACCGGGGTAGAATCTGGGGTTTGGGGTGTTTTTCCTTAGGATTAGATGCATATTCTTTGCCGTTAGTACTTGGATGGATGTGCCACCCTTCGTGGTGGTTATTTATATATGATTTATGCTGTGTGCTAATATGTATTCACGCTTCCGCGACGTAGGAGTCCCATTGAAGGCGTGGGCCGAATGACCCCTCTGTGTCCTTCACCCGGGCATCTTTCTATAGATGGCCCGGGGTAGAGGGAGGGCCCTGCTCATGGCGAGATGGTTGCTATGGGAGGGAAAGTCCCCGTATGTATAAGGCCGGGCGTCGTATATATTCAGGGAGCGTCACAGTGGTATCAGAGCATGGTTCTGGGAAACCAAACTACTGCACTGGCTACCTACTAACTCGTTAGACCGTTAGTTAGTGAGTGAGGTTCTTCGAGTAGCTTGAGATTAGGGCGGTGTAGTAGATGATGTCATGATTAATTTAATGCGGGTCAAGTGTAATAATGGGATGTGTACCCGGTGCAAAACCCTAACCCTAATCGGCGGGCAGGGGGTACCCGGGTGTTTCTGGCGACGGTGGCGAGGTCAAGGTAGGGCCTGCCCGCAGCCGTAATCCGAAAAAAAAAAAAAAAAAAAAAAAAACCTAACCCTAATCGGCGGGCAGGGGGTACCCGGACGTCTCTGGCGGCTGTAGCGGGGTCGGGATAGGGCCCGCCCGCCGCCCTAAAAACTTGATTCCGCCAGTTTTTAAATTTTTTTTATTTTTCTAGGGTAAAAATTTAACTTTAAGTTAAGAGTACTATTTTTCCTTTATTCTCTTAACATTTGTTGTTCCCTTGTGCTCCGCCTAGCCGCCATAGCCGCTGGATCTGAAGCTTTCCTCCGCCATAGCCAAACCTCATTCCTTGCCTTCCTTTCCCAAGCGCCCACTCAACGCCCACCTATTAAGGATGGAGGAAGCCAAGCAAGTGTACAAGCGCATGCCTCGCTATTCTAGATCCCCCATAACTTCTCTGATGGCTGAACTTTTGCCACGCCCAAACCCATCGGCTGAAGCGGAAGCCAAAACCGAGGAGTTGTTGGAACACTTTGCGAAGCGTTTTTATGAAGGGGCTAAGATACCATACCCGCTCTTCTGCTATAATGAGCGCTTTGTATATAAGCTTAACGCCATGCGGGAATCCTACACCGTCATTGAGGAAGCAGATGGCGTCCAGCATTATACACGGTTTTGTCCACCAGAAGGGGATGAGCAGGCTGAAGCTGAGGCCATACAGATGCAGGCCCATAAGATCCTTCAAATGGCACAAGCAGCGGACCTACAATGGATTGCAACCGATGACCCTGCTGCGCAAGCTTTAGGGTACCGTTATCTTGGTAACGGGATGTGTCTCTTTAATGGTGGTTCGTATACCATCCCATCCTTTTCTTATGAGGAGGAAACCAATCGTATTATTTGGGAAGCCGGTACGCCTCCATTCTTCACCGACCAGTTCCAGCGGGCTGTTGAGTAGGACATGCAGGCCAATCCCCCACGGTATTTCCTGGAGCTTAAAAGAAGAACGGATGTTCGGATAGCCCGGGAAAAACGAGCAGAGGAGCAGGCTCAATCACAGAGGGCAACTCACTTGGCAGAGGAGGCTGCTAAGCTCCGTGAAGATACCCTCCATGCACAGCAAGTAGAACAGGAACAAGCTCGGAAGCGAATGCAGGATGAAGCGGAGCGGATAGCCAGAGAAGCAACCGAGGTAGTTAAGGAGCGGCTTAGGAAACAAGAGCAGGAACGGGACCGTCAAGATCCGCCGCCTCCGAATGATCGTTTTCATCGCCGAAAGCGAAAGAGTACGGCCCGTAAGTCGGGTGCCCAGTACAGGGATCAGCTCAAGGCTCGGGGTGGTGTCACTAAGGCTGCAGGGGAGAATCAGCGGGGTAAAATCATCCGAAAGGCCCGGCATCCAAGGACAGCGGGGAAAACTATTCCCGGAGCCCCGCTGCAACCAAAGAGGAAGCATCGGTTCAAAGCAGGTACGGTGGCATTGCGGGAAATACGAAAGTACCAGAAGTCCACTGAATTTCTGCTACGCAAACTCCCTTTCCAACGCCTCGTCCGAGAAATTGCCCAAGAATATAAGACCAATTTACGGTTTCAAGTGCATGCAATCCTCGCGCTTCAGGAAGCGGCTGAAGCTTATCTGATGGCCCTCTTTGGAGACGCCAATTTATGCGCCATACATGCTAAACGTGTCACTATAATGCAGAAGGATCTTCAGTTGGCACGCCGGATCCGAGGGGAACGGCCGTGAGAGTGCTAAATTGTAACATGAATGTACTCTTTTTAAATATTAAATATTAATATATAATTAAGTTCAAGTTTTTTTCCCTTCATAGTATAATGAGTAAATCTCTTTTCTTGTAATTCTTATCCAAGGTTCCGAATGAGATACAGTAATAATCATAATAAGGATGGAAGGAAAAAAAAATAATAAAAATAATAAAATAAATAAATAAATAAATAATTAGCTGGCGCCTCGAACTTCGTGCCTGAACATTTAAAAAGTCACATTCACTTAGGGTTTGTCATTTTCTTCAGTCATCCTTCTCGTTTTCGCTCCTCCTTCTTCGTCTCTTCCTTCTCATGGATTATGAAGGCCGTTTAGCCTGGTACATGGGAGGCGAGCAGTGGGATCCTCAGGTCCCCTACCCTCTTCTAGACCCCCTCCTCCAGTGCAAGGTTGATCTTGTCGACAACATGTGGGCACACCCTCATTATGATGTCTTTCTTGAGTTTTACAATGAGGAAATCCTATCGCAGGCAGAACTTTTGGGCGAACCGCCTCAACCCTATCTCCACAAGGATATTTTATCGCAGATGTTTGGGGATGACCGTCATGACGATGCCATTCTTAGAGTAGTTTCCCACTCGCAATTAGGTTAGGTTAACTTAACTAGTTGGTTATCTCTTAACTTAACGGAAAGTAGGTTGTGATTTCCCATTAAAGTCATTAAGTTAAGACTAACTTAAAGGATTGTGAAGATATACATTTGCACTATACCAATTATGGACCACTTAGGTTAAGCTCATGAAATCAACTTAACCTAACCTTTATAATGAGTTTGTGCTTCACACTAGTAATTAAGAAGTTTTGTTAGGTTAGAGATAAATGTGTTCGTTTCTCACTTCAGTTAAGAGATACGGTTAAGTTAAATGGACGATGTGACTTTTTTGTCAAGTTACTATTTTTGTGAATTGTTTCACTATCTAGTAAAATCTAGTAAAGTGGTTGACTTTCTAGTCAATGAGTTGACTTTTTGTTAACTTAGACACTTTCTCGCCAATCAATTGACTTGTAGTCAACTCTCTCCACTTTAATACTTTCTAGTCAAGTACTACATGACTAGTCAATCAATCGTAAAATCTTAAAATCCACTGCCTATTTTAATGTTTTTTTTTCAATCTATCAAACTAATAAGACACACGGTCAACTAGTTGGCCTCCTTGTCAAAATTAAGACTTAAGAGTCTAACCTAACTGGAACCATTTCTCACTCGTAGTTAAGTTAGCTTAATGCTTAACCAAAAAGTTAGAAGTTAAGTGGACCTTGCTTAGGTCACTTAACTTTTGTACTAGTTGGTTAAATATTTTTAAATTTGGTTAAAAAAATAACTTAACTTTTTCTAGTGAGAAGGATGCTCCGTTAAGTTAATGAACGGTTAAAAATTAATTGGAATTAACTTAACTGATATTAACTTAAGGGTCAGTGGGAAAGCAAGTTCCAGTTATTGGCCCTATTTAACTTAACTTAACGACAAGTGGGAAATGACCCTTAGGGGCATTGTCAGACGTGCTAAGCATGCCCCCATTCTTGACCTCGGCTCTAATGAGCTGTACTTTGAGGCCCAGTTTGCCCTTGCCCTTATCATGGATAGGTATATTGACGGTACCGACACGGCCTTAGAGCAAGCCAAGTCCCCATTTCCCCCAGATCCTGAGGAGGATGAACAGATAAGCTATGCCGACTTTGTAAGATGGAAGAAATTGGCCACAGAGAAGCCTTTACCTCGTAATAAGGGCCAAGCACTTGTCAGCTTAAGTTCGCTTCCTACTATAAAGGTTGGGGATCAAGATTACTTGCTGCTGAGCGATATCCAATGGGCATATCAGCATATCGCTAATAAGGGCAAGCAAAAGACGGCTCATCTCCTTTATGAGTTGGCCGAGTACTGTCAGGGTCAAGATGACTTCATCGATTACTCTCGACCTGGCTACCTGCCGGAAATACACCGACTGCTTAATTATCATCCTCTTGATATTGAGCCCGTCAACACTCTACTGTCGCTACGGCATTTGATGATCCAGAGTGCTCCTTCCTCAATTCCTGAGTCGGCTTTCCACGCTACGGCCCCACATGTTCCCAATATCAACAATGTCGTAGTCAAGATGGAAGACGACCCAACTACGGAAGACTTATGTGATGAAAGCCAGTACCCTCAGGAGGAAAAGGAATTTGTTAAAGAGGAGGAACTGCCGCAGAACTTTGAGTCTGAGTTGGTTTCCTTAACCCATCCGGCTGTTGCGGGGTTGAAATGCCATATCACCCGGTTCTTCTTGTCGGCTTTTACAAGCAGGCAAGTCCTCTTCTTTGCTAAAGCAATTGCGCCTGAAGCAGAGGCGGCTGTATGGGCACTTAGGGCACTCTCTACGACAGCTGGCCATAAGAAGTTGCCCATCAACCTCGAGCAGGTCATCCTGGTGAATCGTGATCTGGCCATTGAAGTGTTTGACCACGATATCGTCTTGGATGAATTTGAGTCTACTGGTTGCAGCGCCATTAGCTACAAATGTTCCTCCAGAGATAGCTTCATCAGCTGCCTCATCAATTAGCCCTAGTGTGTTACTTCTGCAGCATCGACCAGAGCCTGAGTTTGATACCCAAGCACAAGATGTTGAAGGGTCGACCTCTTAGTTCTGGGTTTTATTAGACAATTGTATTCAATTTTATGTAATTTTGATTGGCATTTCCTTTAATAAGCCAACATATAATATATGTGCTAAATTTTCTATGCTTCACTGTCTTGTTGAATGCCATTGAATTATTTTCTTTTCCTACAAGGTTTATCTCTCTTCCTTACAGTTGATATATAAGAAATTGTTCAATGTTATATATTCATTCCTACCGTCTTGCAGACGAGGAACTCGCAGAATATGAGAAAAGAATCACCAACGAAATACGAAGGGATGATCAAGGACCTCCCGACCAGGATTATGGCCAACGGTACGGGGAGTACCCGGAGCGGGATTATGATTACGACGCCGGGGAACTCGAAGAAGAAGGAGAGCCCTATGATTCAGCTAAAGGCTTGGAGGTAGTTAACATTCTCCGAGAACGAGCCTTTGAGGACTTACAGCAAACTCTTCGTCGAACATGGGATTACTGGGAAATGACAAGGCATGAAGCTTTTGCCGACGCCAACGATCACTTGTGGCAGATTTTCTATGCGCTAAGAAGGCTCTTTAATCTCCTTATCATCAGTCCCACGTTAGACTACCAACCTGTTATCATCCAGGCCTGGGCTCGCTACAAGGTAGTCAGGGCTGTACGCGAGACCGTTTGCTACTCTATCTTGTACCCTTTCGCGCAGCCCTAGGCCCGGTCCCCTCAGTTTTGCTATGTTTATGCGTGAGTTGAAGAATTTCCCATGTATAATATCTATCTCTGTATTATATAAACTTTAAGTTTTGTAACTACCCTCAATGTAATGACTTCCAATGTAACTACTGTTTTGACTTATAATAAAGATCTTTTCTTTTGTACTCTCTTTATTACTTTCTCTTAATACTATCCAAAATGATCTTGTTGTGAGACTTGATGACACTGTAATTCTGCTTATATTTTTTTTTATGGTCAATATAGACGGTGCACGTAACGCCGCCTGGCAGACACCCTCGAATCCCAGTAGACTAACACCTGAGCAAGAACTTATGTTGATGAAGAGGCAATTAGTCGAGTTACAGACTTATGTGCTAAACGCCAATCCCCCACAGCATATACAGGAAGACGGACCGGAGTTACATCCGTTACCACCCAGTCCACCTCTACAGTAGCCACCTGCGCCGGCACCAGGTCTTGTACCCGCACAAAGGAGGCACCATTCCAAACGTCGACGAAGCCCGTCCACGGATAGTGCCACATCCTCCCGATCAGCCACCTCTGTGTCTTCAGAGTCCTCTATATCGTCTGGTGATCATCCAAAGGCCAAAGATAAGGAGTACCGTAAAACGGTTGATACCGCCATTACTAGTATTTGGAAGAACAAAAAATTGGCTCAGTTTGACGGGAAATCTAGAGGCGGCCTGAACGCGGAGTCTTGGTTGGACGAGATGAAGGAGTTTGGCAAATCATATGGAGTGACGGAGAAAGATACAGGAAAGGTTGCCACTACAAACCTTACAGGGGCTGCTCGTATTTGGTGGAAGGGCTATGCTAGAGCCAAGCATCTAAACCGAAGTAGATGCAAGTTTAAAAAGTTTGCCAAAGCTTTTAAGTCGCATTACGTGCCTCGTGTGCACAAATGCCAACAGATTCAAACTTTTTACAGGTTGGAGCAAAAGGGTATGTCAGTTCAGGCCTACACAGATGAATTCATGCGCCTGAGGCTGTATGTACCAGGTATGAATGAAAAGAGGGTGGTTAAGGCCATAGACCCGAAGTCAGTTGCAGAGGCTGAGGCTAAGGCATTGAGCCTTGAAGAGGACACGCCGCGAAGCCAGTACCAACGTCCAGCATCTTACTCCCAGCCACGCCCATACACACCTTATAAGGACCGTTCGCCAAGTCCGGGGCCATCTCAGCAGAACCCTAACGGCCGCCAGGAAAAGAAAGTCACCTTCAACATGCCCGACAAACCAAACAATGTCGGTAAGGAAGTTCGGAACCTCTTACAATCTATCCCTAAAGAGGCCCGAGAACAGCTCCGCCGTGATAAGGCATGCTACAGGTGTATGCGGCCCGGGCACTTCATGCAGAATTGTCCTTATGTCACGCAGACTGCCCAGCTGGCCATGGCCGACCTCGATTGGGATGACCTTGAGTCTACGCCACCTGCCGAGGAGGAGGCTCCCGAATACATTCACGGTGAGTCCCATATCCTTGTAGCCATTGAAACTGGCAATGCAGAAAGCCAACCTGCTGTTATTTCCACCATAGGTCAAGTAGACAGCAAACCTTTCATAATTCTGATGGATACGGGTAGCACACATAATTTTGCTTCTCCTAGAATGGCCCAGGTATTGCAGCTTGAGACTTTAAGGTCCCGACCGAATCCTGTCACTTTAGCTAGTGGTAAGATCAGACATACTCATGGCCGTCGCATTAACCTTAAAATGCAGCTATCAGGTGCACCAGTTGCATTGGGTGCCGAGCTAATGGATATTGGCAAATGTGATCTGATTGTTGGTATGGAATTCTTGGCATCTGCAAAGGCCAATATAGACTGCGAAAAACGGGAAGTTACCTTCAACGCAGCTAATGGAGCCCGCGTGACTATAAAAGGTGACTCCTTAAACCCCATTATGCAGTCTACGTCCATCAGGCAGTTAAATAAGGCTATACGTAAGGATAAGTTGCTTTGCGTTATCAGACTTGCATCCATTGAGTCAGAAGCTAAACAGAAGCAAGTAATTGATACCTTGCCAGAGGGCATTGCTAATCTTCTCCGAGATTTCAGCGATCTTTTTCCAGATGAGATCCAGAAACTTCCTCCTTTTAGAGGGGTAGAATGTGAAATAGCTTTAGAACCAGGTACTAAGCCTACCAGTAAGGCCCCGTACCGTATGAGTCCCCCTGAATTGGTAGAGCTCAAGAAGCAACTTCAGGAGTTACTAAACCTAGGTTTCATTCGTCCTAGTGTTTCGCCTTTTGGCGCTCCTATCCTTTTTGTTAAGAAGAAGGATGGCTCATTGAGGATGTGTATTGATTATCGGCAGCTCAATAAGCATACCATCAAGAATCGCTATGCTTTGCCTAGGGCAGACGATCTAATGGACCAGTTGCAAGGGGCCAAGTATTTCTCAAAGATTGATTTACGCTCCGGATATCATCAAATACGAATTAAGGACGAGGACATCCATAAATCTGCTTTTCGCACTAGATATGGGCACTATGAGTTTACTGTTATGCCTTTTGGATTAACTAATGCCCCCGCGACTTTTATGCGGTTAATGAATGATGTCTTCCGCCAATACTTAGATGATTTTGTTGTTATTTTCTTTGATGACATTCTCATCTATAGTAAGACACTTGAGGAGCATGAGACCCATCTTCGCTTGGCCCTACAAAAGTTAAGACGTCACCAGCTCTTTGCCAAGTTCTCTAAGTGCAAGTTTGCCACTCCAAAGGTGGACTATTTAGGCCATGTTATTTCGGCCGAAGGAATTGCTACGGATCCAGCAAAAATAGAGGCAGTCAAGGATTGGCCCATTCCTGGTAATGTGTCGGAGGTCCGAAGTTTCTTGGGATTGGCAGGTTATTACCGGAAATTCGTTAAGGATTTTGCAAAAATTGCAGCACCTCTTACCGACCTTACGAAGCATGAGAAAGTCAAGGATTGGATGGAACATTGGAAAGCAAAGGTCCAGGACAGTTTTCAGAAACTTAAGGATGCTTTGACATTAGCACCAGTCCTCACATTGCCGGATCCGGAAAAGGACAAGACAGTAGCAACAGATGCCAGTAAGATTGCTACCGGCGGAGTTCTCATGCAAGAGGAAAGGGTTATAGCCTACGATTCTAAGAAGTAGTGGCAACCTTTCCTGTATCTTTCTCCGTCATTCCATATGATTTGCCAAACTCCTTCATCTCATCCAACCAAGACTCCGCGTTCAGGCCGCCTCTAGATTTCCCGTCAAACTGAGCCAAGGGTCCAAGCACAATATAGTGGGTCAAAAAAGTCAGTTTTCGAACTATGAAAGTAGTTGGAAAATTAGTGGGAAATTTAGGTTGTATTTTGAATTTTCCGAAGTTAACGGGGAAAGGGAGGGCTCGGGACGAAATACCACGAATGGGAGATGGGAGGGAATTCGTTTGCTGCCGAATCTTCTGGGTCCATTCTGATTCAACATCCCACTTCCGTTACACAGCTAAAGCGGCCTCAAGTTTTCTCCTATCCTCAGGTTTTTCCCTCAGTTTTTTCCCTCAGGTTTGTCTTCCCTCAGGTCTTTCCCTCAGGTTTTTCTTCCGGCCCTGCTAATTCTCTAGTTTACGACTCTCAAGTTTTTTTGCCCTGAAACTTTCTCTCATTCCATCAAAGGATTAGAATGGGGATTTCTTTTTTATTGTCCACGTTTGTGCTACAAGCAGGAACAAGGGAAAAGGCAAATGCAGTTTCTTTCTTTTCTTGTTAAACTTGGCGTTTATTTCTTATTGGGTAATGTAGTGATGAGTCTTAATTTCATACATGTTGTGGTCATCTCTAGATAGCTTGTTGGGTAATGCTTTGAACTTAAGTTTTCACATGCATTGTTGATCTCTCTTGGCAGGGAAAATCCAGGACTATAATAGATCTTGTGCACATAAAGCATCTCTAGCCAATTGTTACAAAACCGTTAGTTTTAATTCAAGCTAGCCATATCTAACTTTAAATTCTTGCTCTGATTTATTATGAGAATTTATAAGTCTATGTTATATCTTTTGCATTACACTATTACTCTATGATTGTAGGAAATTTGAAAAAAGACAACGCCGCCTCTCTTCTTGTGTACAATTAGTTGTGCATATTTTTGAATGTTTATGCAAATTTAGTTAAGCCTTGTCTTCTTGATGTGCATGTAGGTAGTTGTATCTCATGGAGTCGGGCCCAAGCGATGCAATTCCGATTTGAGCCACGAGGTTTGACCTTTAAGAAGTTATATAAATCGGAGGAAAGGAATGTTGATGACAATGACATCGCGGAGGATGTGGGGTCCAAAGGTAAATGGCAAGTCTTGTTACAGGTTCAAAGTTGTTGAAAGAAAACAAGAAGGAGGAGTTCCTATTGCTATATAAGAAAATACATGATAGAAAGAAGGTTTTAGGAGGGCAGGTGCCTCAAGCATTGGCAGTAGCATTTCTCTTGCATTGCAATGGTCGTGAAATAAATTGGATGAGTTTCTACAAGCATGCAAAGTCAGCAGCAAAGAGTAGAGCACTTTCAAACAGTGACTATGACGATGGGCTGAAAAAACGGACAGCAAAAATGTTGTTTCTCAACGCACATTGTCTCCAATTGCGCTGCTTGCTTGTTGAGAAGCCCTCTTCAAAAATCTTTATTAGCTCTAATGTGACATGTAAGACCAAGGTGAATGATGCCAATTATGAAAAAAAGATACCAGGTACTATTTGATTCTTGTTTCTCTATTTTGTAGCTAATTTCTTAACCACTGAGATTCAATTACTATGTTTATCTTTAGCTACATAAATTAATTTTTAGCTGTAGCTACATGGAGTTGAAGTAGTTGTTGTATTCATAGTTAGAGGCATGTTGTTGTAAGGTATAATTGCATGTTTTAAGCCAAAGTTGAAGCTCATAGGTAGAATCATGTAGTTATGAGTTGCAGCTACAAGCTTAAGCTTAGTCACATGTTGTAGTTGATATTTACAACCATTTTGATTATTCCAACATCGCAGTGCATTGCAGCCGAAGCTTACAGCTTTCTTGCGTGCATGCACCACACCTTACTAGTTACATACGCCCCGGTCTTAGCCATAGTGCACCATGCCTTAGTAGTTGCGGTTTGGACCACAAATGTAGTGAGAGAGTGTATCGTGCGATTCATACTTTTGCACCTTGTGTCTTCTAGCTCAAGTCACACTTGCGGCTTGTGTCCTATAGTTGCAGCTTTGTGCCATATAGTTGCAAATTTTGTGTCCTTTGCCATCGAGATGCTCAAAGCTATAGGCCAAGCTTTTGCGGATCACCATAATGAGCACTCAAACTCTTGCTGATAGGCTGGTTAATCTTCCAGCCCATTGACTGATGTAATTCAAGTTTATTCACGTCTAAAGCAATAGAGCAAAATGTTAGAGCTTTCTTTCTTTATACTAGATGGCAAGATGCTTGACCTTTTTTCAATAGAGCAAGATGTTTTGCATGTACTTGCACCTTCATTCCATCAATTGTTTATCTAATTTAAGATTCTAATTTAATTATCTCTTATATTTCAGAAATGTCAAGGATATTGAAGGAGTGGATTTCTACTGCAGAACATGATGTCAACAGGCTGACTATTGAACTGCAACTGAGCGAGGATAAGTGCAAAGGTCATGAAAGAAAATATTAAAGGTCTAGAGGCTAGGGAGGTTCGTGTAGCCAATGACATTAAAAAAGTACCAAGATTTAATCACAAAGCTCTCAAGTGCGCCAAGGAGGGCGTTGAGGCAAGAATTGACCTACAAAAAAGGGAGCTTGAAGAGTTGCGTCTAGCTTTGAAGCAAGCTCGATGACTTATTAACCGTGGAGATTTCCGGAGATGTCGAAGTTGGAGCAGCTAAACAAATTGAGACCCCCTGCCTTTACAAGGCTTTTGGCATCTCGATCCAAAGATGTGCCAACCTTTTGAGTTCGATCCTTGTTTGCCTACCCAAACACCGGGCCGTTGTTGATAGTTTGAAGGAAGCTTCGAGCATTAATTTGAGCCGGCATGCCCATTTTGTTACAAGTCACTCAAATCGGATGAGATGCTCTTGCCAATCATTATTGTCGAAAGTGCGCATACACACATATCATGTGGCATGTTGCGTAAGCGCATTTCGTAGCATCTTCCAATTTCATATGTTTCGAATGAATTAATCTAACAACGTTTTGTTTTGCGCTTGCTTTACATTATGTTGTTATATTTAATTGTGGACATACCATGTCAAAATCATGGTCGTCGTTTCTTGGATTAAAGGGGTGCCAGGAGTCGAAGATTAGCATAACGCTAGATTCGCATGGTTGGTTTGTTTTCATTTATTTTCAGCTCACGCTAGGTACTTAATGATTGTTACTTACATATGGAAATAGAGAAATTGACAATGAAAGGTGTTAGCTCCACCCCGGCATCCGTATCATATCCCAAGGATCATAAACTTATGCCGAGATGTTTGAGCACTGCATTAACAGTTGGGAAGGGCGTGATGGACAATATTTCTTACAAAGAGCAGAAGGACAATAGGGTGAAAGCGTGGAGCTGGGGGGCATTTTCACGCCAGTCAAGCACTCCCTAAGCACCCAGTGCTGGAAAACTTATTTATTTTTATCTTTTTTTCTATAACTCCGTTGAGGCTGAAATTTTGTATTCCGAGGCGTAATATTAATGCGTTTCAGGGAAAAATATCAAAAAAATAAAATAAAAATATTTTTCAAAAATACAAAGAAAATGTCAAAAAAAGCACCCACTAAGCACCCTGTGTCGTTGACACAAAAAGTGCCCCCCACCTCCATGCTTTAACCCAATAATGGTAACAAAAGTTGTTAATATTTTCTAATGTGCAGGATTTTCAAAAAAATATGACCATGTGTATTTTATTATACATATGCAACACAGATAGTCAAGGGCAATCAACAACTGGTATGGAAGTTCACGATAACTGCAAAAACCTGATTTCTGTTGAAGACAATGAACCAAACACTGCATTCTTGTTTCCCCAAGGTAATTATATGTAATTTTGCTAGGGTATTCTTTACACGGATCTGTGACAGAAAATGTTTTAAGTTGTTTGACAGGTGGTTTGGTTAAACTTTAGTGGTAGTGTCCAGTTGCATGGTTGGTTAAACTCAGAAGTGCTAGGGTCATGTTGCATGGATCTGCTTATGAGGATGCAAGTGGTTTGACTTACTTACTTTGTTTATTTATGTTGGTTATTGTCACATCGATAATAGCATTAATGATGTAGTGTCTAAAGGCCCCCAACCGTAAGCCTCAAATGGGAAAGATGCCAAATGACAATCGCCTCATCCCCTTTTGAAAGAAACATGATGTGCGCATGATCCACCTAACAATGGAAAGACCGCTTCTTGTCGATCAAAATTAGCTAACTCCATTGGGCCGGTAGTGTCTTAACTTTGGGATTGTATAGTAATGACACATGATCATAACCGAGATGTAGCGGTTATCTATAGGAGACAATAGGGTAGTTGTTGCAGAAAGAATGACAATCTCTGAAGTTCGCACTCCATCGCGAGCCCAATCTTGAAGACAAGGAATGGAACATCTTATCCGTCACAAATATGAAGAGTCCATTTCACCGGTAAAATGTTCTCCTATTAGATTGATTTTAAATTTATTTGTTTGAATATATGCTAAAATTTACATTCTACCGTAGGAAATACAATAAGTTTAGCAACCGTAAAAAGTAAACGGGGAGGCATTTAGTAGTCCTTCCATGTCCCCATGTACTAAAAAGGATCAAATCACACAAGAAGCTTCTTATTTTTGAGCTTGATGGTGTTTTGTTGAAGCTATTTGAGAATACTAACCATTGCCCAAATTGTGTCATGGATGGTGCGTAACTAAAAGCACCTCAATCATACAAAGTTAGCCGTGGTTAAGTCCGAGGGCAAGGGATCTTCTAGATTGGTGTTTGGAGCACTTTGAGATTGTTGTTTGGACAAGATTGAGCAGCACGGGCGCCAATCTTATATTATTAATCAAATGTTTCAACAAGTCACAAACGTAAATTACATTTTACTTGGTCTTCGTGAAAGTGCACAAACACATCGCTCAAGATTGATAGAAAGCCTATTATGTTGAAGGAGTTGAGCAAGGTATATCAGAATCAAAGGGAGTGTGGAATGAAAAGAATACATTGTTAATAGATGATATGCTGTACCATGGTTTCAAAAACAGTCCGCATTCAATGGTATGTCCCAATACTTACCAACCATCTCGAATAGATGGTGACTTCCTCTACGAACATTTGAGACCTTGGCTGGAAGGATTATTAGAAAATGAAAGTGTGGAAGTCTATGCGAAAGCAAATCCATTGACCAACTTTCTGGATAAGGTTTCTAAAAGAGCAGTGGACATTCTCAAGAAATATCGGTATCATTGACATTGAGTGAGTGGAAGACTATGAAGCTCTGAAGTATTTTGATACGTGTCATTTGTACACGAATTAAATTGTTTTTGTTCAATGACTATTTGGCTTTTGCCTTACATTTGTATTTGGCTTTTGCCTCACATTTTTATCAAATGATGGTTTTCAGCAGATTTTTATGGAAATGCTTTGTTTATAGTGCAAATGGTAATGTGCATCTCTGCTTCTTCTTAGAACATAATGTGTATTGACATGGAACTGGCCCTGTAAGTCCCTGCATATTCATTGGACACTGCTGGTATTAGAAACTGTACTCCAAAACCATGTGCAGAAGGAAAGATTGTACAGTATTTACATGGCAACACAAAGCATGTGCATATGAATGAAGCAAAGAAATCCGTTCTCGCATTTTGTAGATTGGAAGCAGGAAAACATTAGATCCATATTTGCATCAAGAGAGAATTGAGGTCTAGGGCCGGATACTTAATATCTGAATGCTATCAAATTTAGAAAGATCATTCCCCGCAGTTGCTAATGGAATTGCTCATATCCAAAGCATACAGCCATTGTTTTCAAGACTTTTTGTAGAGTCCTTGTGAGTAGCAAGCTAAAAGATTAAGGCAATTGCTTTCACTAAATTATGCACAAGCATTTTGGTATCTAAACCCTATGCTACAGTAATAACATGGCTGAGGCTTTTGCATGCAAGTGAAGCATTTCTGAACTTGTATTAAAGAAAACTTGTATTAATCGTGTATTACAGTGGAATGTTTTTTAGATGTTGCATGCTATGTCAAGCATGTATGTGCAAGAATAGCATATCTTTGAGCAAAGATCTTTGAGCAAAGATCTTTGAGAATTGTATGGATCGGATCATTAGAATAATAACATCAAAAGGAAAATAGAAGTCAGAATTCAACAGAACTTAAAGACTGCTTCCTTTAACAGAACATAAACAATGAACACACATGTAAAACCATATTATATTATATTAGTCAACTTGTTTACAAAAATGCCATAAGGCTTTCACATACCAAAAAAAAAACAGTTATATCATGATAAATCCGTCAACATTTTACAGGAACACCCAGTACACATATTCACAACCCCTGCTCAGAGTCAAAAACTAAAAACATAAGATACTATTCTATACTTTATAGTAGACTGGCAGATCACTCTAATCAAGGCATCTTCAAATTGAATTTTGAGGCCACCGCCTCCATCAACTTCAATCTTCATCTTGAGAAGGCGTTCCTCATGGAAGCGAACGATCTATCCAATGTCGCACTTTTTCGTAAATATCAACTCCTTCGCTTGCAAAACCATCACCGGGAACAACCGAACCGAAGCTCTTGCACTAAGTTTTTGAAGTTTTTGGGAAGAACCGACAGATTCCTCCATTGGCCTCTTTTCGGTGATCTTAATCCGCGCCATCTCTAGAGCTGTGAAGCAATGCAATCCGACTGTTCGCTATTTATTCAAAATTTTGCATGCAGAAATGAATAGTCATCCTATATAGATCCTATATCTAGGAACTTATTATCCTGTACGAAAAAGGTAGCCTATAATAAAAGCTCGATAGGACCTATATAAGGATAGATCCTTAGAATATTCTACTTTTATTTGTTTTAAGAAAATGTCAAGTTGTCTCATGCCATGTCAAGTTGTCTCATGCCATGCCAAGTTGTCTCATGCCATGCCAAGTTGTCTCATGCCATGTTGTTTCATGCCATGTCATCATGCCATGTGGACAAGTACCGTCATCATGTGCCAGTCCAAGTGGCAGTGCTTAGAATATTCTACTTTTATTTGTTTTAAAAAATGTTACATCTCTAAGCCAAGTTGTTTCATGCCATGTCATCATGCCACGTGTGCCAAGTGGGTGCCACCTAGGCCTAAGGGTATCAACATGCCACGTGTGCCAAGTGGGTGCCACCTAGGCCTAAGGGTATCAACATAATCTCAAAGTGTTATTACACATAATTACTCTGACTTGCCACCTAGGTGTAAGGAAGTGTCACGTGTGCCACGTGTACCAAGTGGGTGCCACCTAGGCCTAAGGGTATCAACATGCCACGCGGTGCCAAGTGGGTGCCACCTAGGCCTAAGGGTATCAACATAATCTCAAAGTGTTATTACACATAATTACTCACGACTTGCCACCTAGGTGTAAGGAAGTGCCACGTGTGCCACGGTGCCAAGTGGGTGCCACCTAGGCCTAAGGGTATCAACATGCCACGTGTGCCAAGTGGGTGCCACCTAGGCCTAAGGGTATCAACATAATCTCAAAGTGTTATTACACATAATTACTCTGACTTGCCACCTAGGTGTAAGGAAGTGCCACGTGTGCCACGTGTGCCAAGTGGGTGCCATCTAGGCCTAAGGGTATCAACATGCCACGTGTGCCAAGTGGGTGCCACCTAGGCCTAAGGGTATCAACATAATCTCGGTGTTATTACACATAATTACTCTGACTTGCCACCTAGGTGTAAGGAAGTGCCACGTGTGCCACGTGTGCCAAGTGGGTGCCACCTAGGCCTAAGGATATCAACATGCCACGTGTGCCAAGTGGGTGCCACCTAGGCCTAAGGGTATCAACATAATCTCAAAGTGTTATTACACATAATTACTCTGACTTGCCACCCAGGGTGTAAGGAAGTGCCACGTGTGCCACTTGTGCCAAGTGGGTGCCACCTAGGCCTAAGGATATCAACATGCCACGTGTGCCAAGTGGGTGCCACCTAGGCCTAAGGGTATCAACATAATCTCAAAGTGTTATTACACATAATTACTCTGACTTGCCACCTAGGTGTAAGGAAGTGCCACGTGTGCCACGTGTGCCAAGTGGGTGCCACGTGTGCCAAGTGGGTGTTTAGGATGCAATTTGCTATTTCAGGAAGTGCATTGTTTAGGACTCATAAAATAAATTTGAATGCTCCTTGAAGAGTGCGCGACCAGACCCTAGTGAACAGTAAATATTTCAAAGGCTAACCTTTATGATAGGAAGGTTATTGAAGCAAAAATTCTCAACACACATGAGTTGCTTTTGTTTCGAAAAGAATTTGAAAAAAGGCCCATAACAGTTGAATAGCATTGGTATTTGGTAAGCTCGGGCAGTTTCAACTTATATTGAAGTTCCAGCTTATATTGAAGTTCTGGCTATTAGGTAAGCTTCGGCGTTCCAACTTATATTGAAGTTTCAAATTTTATATTGAAGTTCTGTGAATCCTCTAACAATTTACTCGAGATTTGATGCTCCCTAGCAACCATGTCTGTATGAATTTTGACTAATGGAAATGTTCATGTCTGTATGAATTTTGACTAATATCAGAATAACAAAATAACAAGCAAATATGAGAACAACAAAAATCTGAGAATTACTAAAATATGAGAACAACAAAGCTGAGCTGAGCTGAGCTATAGTCATATGTAGATTCAAAGCTTAGGATTAAGAGTATTTATCCTTGTTTGAGCAAATCTGAGCAATTATGATAAATCAAAAATGAGAGGAATTCTCAAAGAAACATTTATCCGAGTCAACAGTATGAATCCATTGAGATAGTTGTGACCTGCAACAAGTGAAAGGTATCAATGGAAATGATGTCTAAAACAGTAACCTTACATTCAACTAACATTACAAAATGTACCTGCAGGGTGTTAGTCTTCATCATCTGATAATACATCTGGTAGATTGTCCAAGATCTTCTCACTATCGCCCTCTCTCGAGTGTGTATACGCCTTGCCCTTCACTTTCGGTGTTTTGCTTGTGGCATGTCCACTTTAATTGCACAAATTTGGGTTGCATAAACTATCGCCTTTGGCTCATTAGAGCATAAAACATAGCTTGTAATGATCTTGGTACCTTTTCAAAATAAGTACCTTCAAGAAGTTCCTCTCCTCTATAAAATGTTTGTCCATTTAACTCAAAGTCTTCCTCCACAACATACTTAGTCTTTGTGCATAGTACCATCCAAAATAGTGCACCCTCTTCATTATCCTTTGGAGCTACCACATCAAACGTATCACCTACTATTACGGCATCACTCAACATGGCTGACCCTGAAGAGAAAATTGTTCTTTTGGATTTGCGTAGCTCAAATTCATCAGCTAGAACCTTGCTAGGTTCAATAACTACAAGCTTCCAATCATCTACATACTCTTTGTTCATACATTTACCCCATTGAGCATCAAGGCAATTTGCACAAAAGCATGACAAACACCTTACCTGCAATTGGGTAGGGCATTCTGGATTAAATGCATGAACAGAATGGATGTTTCATGTATCCTCCACTGTCTCTGCTGCCCAAAGGTTGTTTCTATTCACCCCCACCACTTCCCAAAACCATCTTCGTACTGGCTTCTTGTTCACACTAGATGATGGAGCCACAGATGAGAAGCTCTCCCTAGCTATCTTCACTATATCTGCTGCACATTCTATTTTCAGATCTTGCTGTCTCTTCATCAATTCCCTCAACCATCTCTTCAATTCTGCAGCTTTTCCATCATGCTCCCCTTTCCCATGGTTGGAACAAAAAAAGTTCCACATCATCTGTATATGTGTGGCATGTGCATACCTTCCGACAAAGTAAAAAGGTCTTGCTGCCTTAAACTGAGATGCTGCTCCATCTGAAAAGACCCAATGTTTATTTGGATCCATTCCTTGTTGTTGCATAAATTCATAATGCATCATAAATGCATGCTGAACAAACAAAGTATCATGCTTTGTGTCATCCGATATATAATAATGGGTATCCTTCATCACATCATTTGATACAGGATCTACAAAGTATGTAATATGCACTAAGATAGTAACCTGTTTGCTAGTCCAATATGCAGATTGGACCTGATTTTGTAGCTGGATACTAAAGTTCTCAGCAAAATCTACAACTGACAAAAGAGTACCTGGTGGAAGATTTTCCAGCAACTCCTTAAATTGCTTGGCCTGCCACTTATGCCTGAAACTATGCAAAGGAAATTTAGCCAACCTGTCAATTAACTTGTGTACTAAAGCTCGCGGCTCAGTTTCTTTCCACAAACGCTTCAGTATTTTCTTTGGCTTTCCCCACTTATCTTTTCCACCTTCTTCATAATCCCAGTACTCCCAACTAACAGATCCTTTAGTTACTAACTCTAGTGGACATATGGATAGCTGGGATATACCACAATTAGTGCAAACTCCATCTATGCAATCTTTTTTGTGGAATTCCTGGTTCTCCTCCTTTGCACAAAGAATAGACTGCCACAACTCTGTAGTTGTCTTATATTTCTTTCTCTTGGCAAAACAAGCTTCTCCCACATCTCCCACATGATGACATACATCACATGTACAGTTGCAAGGATTCACATGTTGATTTCTCAATCTATTAAAGCCATCTAAAAGCATTTGCAACCGCACGTGATGTATGCAACAACAAGAGTTAAATTGCTTCAATTTCAATACGTACCATGGCTTTAATTTCTCAAAAGCCCTTTGGCGGATCTTCACTGCCGGATATTGCTCTTTGAATTTGAGGAACATTTCTGACTGGATAATAACAACAATAGTAATCAGTTTACATGCATGATGTCTTAGGTGCAAAACTAAGACTTCACAATGACTAACTACAACTAGAACTGAATCTATTGCACCTAAAACAGTCTGGTCAGGTTTGTGGCATCTACGACTACTACTATTTGGTAAGCTGTAACTATCACCTAACCTGGACCTGCACCTGAAACTGCCACCTGCTACTGTCACCTAAAACTGCCAACTAGAACTAACAACTGCAACTTGCAACTGCCACCTGCAACTGTCACCTGCAACTTCAGACTATGACCTGCAACTATCTCTAAAACTACGGCCTTTAAGTGCAAGGTAAGTCCATAACATGTCACACTGTAACCTGTAACTTGGACTGCAACCTGCAAATGCATACTGTAACATGGAACTAAAACATAAGTTACTACTATGGTTGGGACTCCAACTTGCAAGTATCTCACAACTACATAGTGCCTAAATCATTTAGGAAAATTAGCAAACACCATTCATCAAACACATATATTTGAGTTCAATCTAACCAAATAAAATACATCAAACATGCTACCAAAACTTTGGAAACAAGTAAGCGCAAAATAAGGCAATAAACTAACCCTGAGTATCTTCCAGATAATGAGTTGCATGCTCCTCTTTAACATTCTTCTCCAACCTTTTATATCTCACGTCTTTTACATTTGGCGAGACCCTTGTATTTATGTCCCAAAAATTCTGGACCAACTCAATAATATCATTTCCAATTGAATCGATCCTCTTTGACCTTTTATAAAACACCCATCCAGTTTTATTAGTGACTATCTCCTTGTGTTTATCCCTTGCAATCGCAATATTTCTTGGATGGATTCCCAAAACTTTTCCCAAACTTCTCTTACTAACAATTTCACTGGTGCAACCTTGTCCAATAGACATCGCAAGTACACTCTGCTTTGCAGCCATAGAATCTGTACGAGTAGAAGATTTTACCGACTGGATATTTTCTCTAATATTATCAATTAAATGGTTCTTCACCTCCATATTCCTGAATTGGTCATCAAGAAACTCTGCAACTTCCTTTTGCTTCATGAACTCCTTTAGAACTTCTCTCTTTGCTTCGCTGTCCATTCGAGAAGTTTTTCTCACAAAGAAGAGTACTAAACTAGCTACAATCTTATTCTTTTGAATTTTACTATGGCTGGTACTAGTAGAACCCTCTTGCATAATAGTCATCAATTCCTGTTTTCTACGTTTTCTCTGCATTCTTTTTTTCAAAGTTTCCTGCTCTGTTGTTCTCTTTCTTTTCCTTTTGGAATTGTCTGTTGTATCTTCCATCACTAGATATAATTATCAGAAGAATGGAGAAGTAACAGAGGCTTACCGGTTACCGGCCTAATGTCATGTTTGCAAAAAAATAAACCAGATGCATAGAAACAACGAGGATTCTTCTCAGATTATACATCCCGAAATCTCCCGTTGCTCCAATCTAGTAACAAGGAAGCTTTCATTTCATTAGTTCTCCTCAACGTTTATGGTGTTGCAAATGTAATACAGAAAGAAAAACTAAACGTATGTAAAAGATAGGTTTACCGTGTTGGCATGGTTGCATCAGTAGGTCTTGATTCATGGGATCATCCTCTATCCTCTGGTCAAGCATTGAGACCTATCTGATAGCACCGAGCTTGCTTCTTGGGACGGAACTTTTGGCCCGAGGTTCTTGGAAAATTTTAAAAATTTTCTACGTGGCGTGGTTGTTGCCATAAAAGGCCAAAAGAAATTAGTAAGGGAACGAGCTACTTCTTTAACTATTTTGGGGGGGACAAGGAGGACAAGCTAATCGAACCACTATAGTGTGCTTCCACCCCCAATTTTCTGTTCTTCCAAATACTAGGAATGGCGGTATCAACCGTTTTACGGTACTCCTTATCTTTGGTCTTTGGATGATCACCAGACGATATAGAGGACTCTGAAGACACAGAGGTGGCTGATCGGGAGGATGTGGCACTATCCGTGGACGGGCTTCGTCGACGTTTGGAATGGTGCCTCCTTTGTGCGGGTACAGCACCTGGTGCCGGCGCAGGTGGCTGCTGTGGAGGTGGACTGGGTGCTAACGGAGGTAACTCCGGTCCGTCTTCCTGCATATGCTGTGGGGGATTGGCGTTTAGCACATAAGTCTGTAACTCGACTAATTGCCTCTTCATCAACATAAGTTCTTGCTCAGGTGTTAGTCTACTGGGATTCGAGGGTGTCTGCCAGGCGGCATTACGTGCACCGTCTATATTGACCATAAAAAAAAATATAAGCAGAATTACAGTGTCATCAAGTCTCACAACAAGATCATTTTGGATAGTATTAAGAGAAAGTAATAAAGAGAGTACAAAAGAAAAGATCTTTATTATAAGTCAAAATAGTAGTTACATTGGAAGTCATTACATTGAGGGTAGTTACAAAACTTAAAGTTATATAATACAGAGATAGATATTATACATGGGCAATTCTTCAACTCACACATAAACATAGCAAAACTGAGGGGACCGGGCCTAGGGCTGCACGAAAGGGTACAAGATAGAGTAGCGAACGCTCTCGCGTACAGCTCTGACTACCTTGTAGCGAGCCCAGGCCTGGATGATAACAGGTTGGTAGTCTAACGTGGGGCTGATGATAAGGAGATTAAAGAGCCTTCTTAGCGCATAGAAAATCTGCCACAAGTGATCGTTGTTGTCGGCAAAAGCTTCATGCCTTGTCATTTCCCAGTAATCCCATGTTCGACGAAGAGTTTGCTGTAAGCCCTCAAAGGCTCGTTCTCAGAGAATGTTAACTACCTCCAAGCCTTTAGCTGAATCATAGGGCTCTCCTTCTTCTTCGGGTTCCCCGGCGTCGTAATCATAATCCCGCTCCGGGTACTCCCCGTACCGTTGGCCATAATCCTGGTCGGAGGTCCTTGATCATCCCTTCGTATTTCGTTGGTGATTCTTTCCTCATATTCTGCGAGTTCCTCGTCTGCAAGACGGTAGGAATGAATATATAACATTGAACAATTTCTTATATATCAACTGTAAGGAAGAGAGATAAACATTGTAGGAAAAGAAAATAATTCAATGGTATTCAACAAGACAGTGAAGCATAGAAAATTTAGCACATATATTATATGTTGTCTTATTAAAGGAAATGCCAATCAAAATTACATAAAACTGAATACAATTGTCTAATAAAACCCAGAACTAAGAGGTCGACCCTTCAACATCTTGTGCTTGGGTATCAAACTCAGGCTCTGGTCGATGCTGCAGAAGTAACACACTAGGGCTAATTGATGAGGCAGCTGATGAAGCTATCTCTGGAGGAACATTTGTAACTAATGGCGATGCAACCAGGAGACTCAAATTCATCCAAGAGCCGATATCGTGGTCAAACACTGCAATGGCCAGATCACGATTCACCAGGATGACCTGCTCGAGGTTAGTGGGCAACTTCTTATGGCCGGCTGTCGTAGAGAGTGCCCTAAGTGCCCATACAGCCGCCTCTGCTTCAGGCGCAATTGCTTTAGGAAAGAAGAGGACTTGCCTGCTTGTAAAAGCCGACAAGAAGAACCGGGTGATATGGCATTTCAACCCCGCAACAGCCGGATGGGTTAAGGAAACCAACTCAGACTCAAAGTTCTGCGGCAGTTACTCCTCTTTAACAAATTCCTTCTCCTCCTGAGCGTACTGGCTTTCATCACATAAGTCTTCCGTAGTTGGGTCGTCTTCCATCTTGACTACGACATCGTTGATATTGGGAACATGTGGGGCCGTAGCGTGGAAAGCCGACTCAGGAACTGAGGAAGGAGCACTCTGGATCATCAACTGCCGTAGCGACAGTAGAGTGTTGACGGGCTCAATATCAAGAGGATGATAATTAAGCAGTCGGTGTATTTTCGGCAGGTAGTCAGGTCGAGAGTAATCGATGAAGTCATCTTGACCCTGACAGTACTCGGCCAACTCATAAAGGAGATGAGCAGTCTTTTGCTTGCCCTTATTAGCGATATGCTGATATGCCCATTGAATATCGCTCAGCAGCAAGTAATCTTGATCCCCAACCTTTATAGTAGGAAGCGAACTTAAGCCGACAAGTGCTTGGCCCTTACTACGAGGTAAAGGCTTCTCTGTGGCCAATTTCTTCCATCTTACAAAGTCGGCATAGCTTATCTGTTCATCCTCAGGATCTGGGGGAAATGGGGACTTGGCTTGCTCTAAGGCCGTGTCGGTACCGTCAATATACCTATCCATGATAAGGGCAAGGGCAAACTGGGCCTCAAAGTACAGCTCATTAGAGCCGAGGTCAAGAATGGGGGCGTGCTTAGCACGTCTGACAATGCCCCTAAGAATGGCATCGCCATGACGGTCATCCCCAAACATCTGCGATAAAATATCCTTGTGGAGATAGGGTTGAGGCGGTTCGCCCAAAAGTTCTGCCTGCGATAGGATTTCCTCATTGTAAAACTCAAGAAAGACATCATAATGAGGGTGTGCCCGCATGTTGTCGACAAGATCAACCTTGCATTGGAGGAGGGGGTCTAGAAGAGGGTAGGGGACCTGAGGATCCCACTGCTCGCCTCCCATGTACCAGGCTAAACGGCCTTCATAATCCATGAGAAGGAAGAGACGAAGAAGGAGGAGCGAAAACGAGAAGGATGACTGAAGAAAATGACAAACCCTAAGTGAATGTGACTTTTTAAATGTTCAGGCACGGAGTTCGAGGCACCAGCTAATTATTTATTTATTTATTTATTTATTTTATTATTATTATTATTATTATTTTTTTTCCTTCCATTACCCTTGATTATTACTGTATCTCATTCGGAACCTTGGATAAGAATTACAAGAAAAGAGATTTACTCATTATACTATGAAGGGAAAAAAACTTGAACTTAATTATATATTAATATTTAAAAAGAGTACATTCATGTTACAATTTAGCACTCTCACGGCCGTTCCCCTCAGATCCGACGTGCCAACTGAAGATCCTTCGGCATTATAGTGACACGTTTAGCATGTATGGCGCATAAATTGGCGTCTCCAAACAGGGCCACCAGATAAGCTTCAGCCGCTTCCTGAAGCGCGAGGATTGCATGCACTTGAAACCGTAAATCGGTCTTATATTCTTGGGCAATTTCTCGGACGAGGCGTTGGAAAGGGAGTTTGCGTAGCAGAAATTCAGTGGACTTCTGGTACTTCCGTATTTCCCGCAATGCCACCGTACCTGCTTTGAATCGATGCTTCCTCTTTGGTTGCGGCGGGGCTCCAGGAATAGTTTTCCCCGCTGTCCTTGGATGACGGGCGTTTCGGATGATTTCACCCCGCTGATTGTCCCCTGCAGCCTTAGTGACACCACCCCGAGCCTTGAGCTGATCCCTGTACTGGGCACCTGACTTACGAGCCGTACTCTTTCGCTTTCGGCGATGAAAACGATCATTCGGAGGCGGTGGATCTTGACGGTCCCGTTCCTGCTCTTGTTTCCTAAGCCGCTCCTTAACTACCTCGGTTGCTGCTCTGGCTATCCGCTCCGCTTCATCCTGCATTCGCTTCCGAGCTTGTTCCTGTTCTACTTGCTGTGCATGGAGGGCATCTTCACGAAGCTTAGCAGCCTCCTCTGCCAAGTGAGTTGCCCTCTGTGATTGAGCCTGCTCCTCTGCTCGTTTTTCCCGGGCTATCCGAACATCCGTTCTTCTTTTAAGCTCCAGGAAATACCGTGGGGGATTGGCCTGCATGTCCTGCTCAACAGCCCGCTGGAACTGGTCGGTGAAGAATGGAGGCGTACCGGCTTCCCAAATAATACGATTGGTTTCCTCCTCATAAGAAAAGGATGGGATGGTATACGAACCACCATTAAAGAGACACATCCCGTTACCAAGATAACGGTACCCTAAAGCTTGCGCAGCAGGGTCATCGGTTGCAATCCATTGTAGGTCCGCTGCTTGTGCTATTTGAAGGATCTTATGGGCCTGCATCTGTATGGCCTCAGCTTCAGCCTGCTCATCCCCTTCTGGTGGACAAAACCGTGTATAATGCTGGACGCCATCTGCTTCCTCAATGACGGTGTAGGATTCCCGCATGGCGTTAAGCTTATATACAAAGCGCTCATTATAGCAGAAGAGCGGGTATGGTATCTTAGCCCCTTCATAAAAACGCTTCGCAAAGTGTTCCAACAACTCCTCGGTTTTGGCTTCCGCTTCAGCCGATGGGTTTGGGCGTGGCAAAAGTTCAGCCATCAGAGAAGTTATGGGGGATCTAGAATAGCGAGGCATGCGCTTGTACACTTGCTTGGCTTCCTCCATCCTTAATAGGTGGGCGTTGAGTGGGCGCTTGGGAAAGGAAGGCAAGGAATGAGGTTTGGCTATGGCGGAGGAAAGCTTCAGATCCGGCGGCTATGGCGGCTAGGCGGAGCACAAGGGAGCAACAAATGTTAAGAGAATAAAGGAAAAATATTACTCTTAACTTAAATTTAAATTTTTACCCTAGAAAAATAAAAAAAACTTAAAAACTGGCGGAATCGCGTTTTTAGGGCGGCGGGCAGGCCCTATCCCGACCCCGCTATGACCGCCAGAGACGTCCGGGTACCCCCTGCCCGCCGATTTGGGTTAGGGTTTTTTTTTTTTTTTTTTTTTTTTTTTCAGATTAGAGCTGCGGGCAGGCCCTACCTGACCTCGCCACCGTCGCCAGCAACACCGGGGTACCCCCTGCCCGCCGATTAGGGTTAGGGTTTCGCACCGGGTACACATCCCATTATTACACTTGACCCGCATTAAATTAATCATGACAGCATCTACTACACCGCCCTAATCTCAAGCTACTCGAAGAACCTCACTCACTAACTAAAGGTCTAACGAGTTAGTAGGTAGCCAGTGCAGTAGTTTGGTTTCCCAGAACCATGCTCTGATACCACTGTGACGCTTCCTGAATATATACGACATCCGACTGTATACATACGGGGACTTATCCCCTCCCATGGCAACCATCTCGCCATGAGCAGGGCCCTCCGTCTATCCCGGGCCATCTATAGAAAGATGCCCGAGTGAAGGACATAGAGGGGTCATTCGGCCCACGCCTTCAATGGGACTCCTACGTCGCGGAAGCGTGAATACATATTAGCACACAGCATAAATCATATATAAATAACCACCACGAAGGGTGGCACATCCATCCAAGTACTAACGGCAAAGAATATGCATCTAATCCTAAGGAAAAACACCCCAAACCCCAGATTCTACCCCAGTTCAGACTCTTGTGAGGATGGACTGACGGCTCGGTCTCAAGAGATCAACAGACAGAGGTATAACCTGGCGTTGGCTGGTATAGAACATCGGCTAGGGTTGTCCACTCCATCCGCCCCTCCTGTGCACACTTTGCAGATGGGTCGATTCATGCTATGGCATCACTATAGCCTTCCGGAGACGCAGACTCAAGGCATCACCCTTCGACCCTGCTCCAGGGTTCATGAAGCCCTAGTCCGACGAGGCAGGTCAGGGAAGTGTCCCCTTCCAGGATCGCAGTGGTTCTATGGGTGAGCTAGAGAATACGTGCCGCATCAGCGACCCCCGCATCCGTACCCGACTTACTCACCCTAAATCTACTCAAAGTGCATGGTGCCCCATACGGGTCACACCTCTACACCCAAGGAGTGTCAGACCCATACCCGGCCCTCTACGTGACCGGCTATCAGGCCTAGCCCACTGTAGGAGTCTCAGGAGCCTTTTATGTTCATGCAAAACCCCACCCCCACTTCACCACTGCGTCCCTTCTCTGGTGCTAAGCTATTCCATAGCATCTACGACCCGGTGGTCTCCTGTACACAGGCCGCAACTAATGGGAAATACAGGGATCTCTCTAGGAGCATACTGCTAAACATGGCTCAGAGGTCTCTATATCCCTTATTTCCCCCATTTCAAGAGTAATACTATGCAAAGAACTATCAATCCATCCTTTAAGAGCAAGACCAGAATCAGAGATAAAGAGAACTCACCTTTGCAATCACGGGTTAGTTCCTACAGGTAAAGCACAGAGAGAATAGAAGCATGGAATAAAATAACGGCTAAGATTAGCCAAATGGCTATTTTGTAGCAGTTTTGCCAAGAAAAACGGCTAAAGTAAATGGAAAAAATGCCCAAAAAAAAGAAAATTTTAGCCCAATTTTTTTGCCGCCCAAGTGAGTTTTTAGGTTGAATAGCCAAACCTTTACCTCCAGACATATCCATCGGGACATCGATTAGCTAAACCTAAGATAGAGTGGGCTTGGAAAAATGGATAGATTAGCCCGAAATTCAACACCAATTTATGTACTAACTTTAAGAAATTTCAAATAGGGTTTATGTTTCTTTTTTTTTTCCACTTTCTTTCTGGTTGCAAGTACAAAGTTAAAGCATTAGAGGAAAAGGAACAATGTCGTCCCCTTTTTTTAGGTTTTTGAACATGTTCATATATGTTCATGTCTTGATTTATGTATTTACAATAAATTCAACGTCTTTGCCGGAATGCTTGGATTTTTTTAAGTCATTACTAGTAATTGTGCCCAGCGTTGCTGGGCATAAGTTTGGGAGAAATAAGAAAAGCGTTAATAATTCAACTTTTGTAGCTTTTGTAACCAAGCCCAGTGTTCTGAGCTATATTTGGGCCCCAGAATGACCCACAAACATAGTGAAAACGTAGTGTGGGAATGTAGTGTTTGGCATGAATGTCTATAATAATTAATGGTTGTAGACATTATCATTTCAGAAGTATGACTTTTGTTGCAAGAGAAAATGACTATATCATGTATTGCGATAGTGCACAACCTACTTTACTTTACATCGACAGATTCGTTGTTATATTAAAAGGTATTATGATCTCCATATCCTAATGATTAACATGGTTAGATTTAGTAGGAATTGTAATATGAATTGTGGTTGGAACCAGATAGTAATCCATACTCTTATCAAGGTGGGAAGGGAATTCCATGCAAAAACAATGACAAAAAAGTTCACACAAAGGCAGTTAATCAATGATTACTTTAGTATTGTGCCTGGCAGTTTATGGCTGCTTGTAAACTCTGTATTTATAGAAGATGAACTCTAATGAGAAAATCTGTATTTATAGAAGATGAACTCTAATGAGAAAATGGCATAGTTATAGAATTTGAGTGACAAAAAGAAGAAGAAAATACTTCAATTGCAGATATAGTTGCCTGAAAAACATCTTGAATGATTGCCATGTCCACTGCAGTTGCATAACTCACAGATGCCTGCTTCTCATTTTGGTTGAGAAACACATTTTCTAGGGAAACTAATGGATTGGTTACAAAGACCTTTTGAATATTGGTTGACAAATCAGGTAATGCAACCAGCCACTCATGTAGAAATTCAACACATCTCTTTAATAATGGGTATGCTGTTTCCAGTGTTGCAGAAAAGCTTATTCCATCCTTCAAATATGCAAAATAGTCACATTGTTCTGCATAAGTTTTGAAAAGAAAAATGAGAAGAAAATGCATGAGATTTGGATTGTAAAAAATGTTCACCTCTTATTATTATTAAGGTTGCCACATCCTTGAAGACTCACACACATTCTGGAACTTGCAGATTGACCTGCCTAAATCCAACTTGTTCTTTCTTGTTTTCGAAACATTCTCCTTCATTCAGCTCTGCAAGATGTGATTTGAGTTCTCTATGGCTTTTCAATGAATAAGAAAACTTCAGGAGAAAAGGGTTTACCAAGGAGAATCTGCCTTTTATATATATTGAAAAGCCAGCTGAACAGAGGAATGGCTTCCAGCGTTCAATATGAATGGGCTCACTAAAACTAAAAAAACCCTGCATACATGTACATTAAGATAATCAGTTACAACCCAACATAATTGAAAAAGTAGTTGACTAATATGTTGAGAATGTAATTACCATATAGTTGTTGCTTAGCTATAAATGTTCAGTCATTACCCATCTTTCCTACAAATAGATACAATTTGCTAAATGTTGAACAACAATCAAGTATAGAATGAAAGTGTAGCTGAGTATTGATGGCCATGTTACTGCATCAAAGCTTCCATCTTTCTATATCTGATAGGATGTTCCTAGTTGCTCTTGGTTAGCAGCTTCACTTACTACAGCATATAAAGGACTAATGTTAGAGCTTATATATGCCAGCGCAAAAGCCTTTATAAATCGTTTAGGTGCATGTAACTTCCTCACCTTGTTTGATAAGAAAACAAAAAAAAGCAGAGTGTAAAATGGCCATTTGACTCACTATAGAACTGAAGTCACTATATCTGTGTGCTGGATATTTGACCCATCTTTGCCTTGATAGATCTTAATTCCGTTTTCGCCACTTCTCTGGTAAAATAAAGTCGCTAATGAAAAACAACGAAGATACACCGCAAATTAAAATGTAATCCCCGCCGAAATTTTCCATTATTTTCTTTGTTACATAAACCAAGTACAATAACTTAGTCAGTACATTTTAATGTCTAACTTTGAACAAATTCAATTGCAGATTTGAGCTTCGAGAGACGCGTTACATTTGTGGCGATAGCTTGAACTGTTAACCCATCCGGAAAAACGATGCGGGAAGGATGAAATAGTGGATATGGGTAGTGCCTTTATTGCGGCAAGCATGACGCCGCCCTTTACATATTCCTTGAGTGAGTGATTCCCAAGCATACAATCGCATACGATTACATTGGAAATGTTTCTAGGGATAAGCTTAATTGGGTGAAGAGAGCGTTTTTCTCCTCTGATCTTCGAACCTGTAGATTCGAACGGATCAGTAAGCAAATACGAACAGATAAAATATAAACAGACAACATTTGAGGAAAATTATACCCTCTGCAACTCAACGTCTCCTCGCATCAATTTCACAAGCCTCGAGTTGCATCGGTAAAAAATAAGCGATTCTTCGGGCAGCGAGGTAGAAGAATTGTATGGGAATTGGATCTCCGAAAGCAAGAAATGGATTGAACACAACTCGAGAGGAAGATTCAAAACCGAGTAATCGCTGGCGCATGATGTTGCTTTTGCGAATCTTTGTCGGACGATGCATCCTCTTGCCGGATCTGGAGATGATGTAGGTGTAAATCCTAAATATATGTATACATTTTCTGAGCGTATCCAGAACTTCCCAGCCCTGAAATGGCTATGTCTGTCGGGATGCATCTGCTGTTGCAAATCCACCTATAAATCCTCTATTCTTGGCCGGAGCTTGCCTTCTGGAGCTTGCCTTCTGCGAACCCTAAATGTCGAAAATAGGGTTAGGGTTTCGTTAACGACATACTTACCCAATAACATTATAATATAAAGATAGCGTGATGGCTAATATTTGCCTTTCTCTTTTGTGAAAGTTTAGCCAAAAGCAAGAAACTATGATGGAGAAAAACCATTTAATTTAGCCAAGTGTTAGAAACTTCTAGCCCCAATTTGAAGGTAGTTTAGCTTAACCTATTTTGGCTACACTAAAATATAGGAGTAGTAATTTATTCCATGAATAGAAGAAATGAACACAACAAGTGCCCAACATGGGCACTACTCTAGAAACATGAAGCTATACTAACCACCCACCCGAGTTCCTGCTAGATCCGTTATCGTTCGGTAACTCCATCTTCCCCGACTTGACTTGGGAAACCGACGGGCCTTCGATGAATTGACACTCAACAAAGTTGGGCTCCAAACTTAACTTGGCCAAGAGTCTCCCTCCTGGGTCGAATTTGAGGTCAATGGGATAGGGGTCAAGTTAGATGACCCAAATTAGCATCCCCATGCTGGCTAATCGAAGTCAGCCAGGTGGCGCCTTCCTAAGATATTCAATTAGCTTAATTATCCTTTAATGATTAATTTAGCATAGCTAAATTAATCCTTTTTAGGACACCCCCCTAGGTTAAAATACCCCATGGTGGCATACCTATACTAGTGACGTGTCTGTATATTTATACGTATCCCATATAAATACATGGAACGTCACACAAATCACACAAAAGAACATCCCCTTCAACTTTTTCGAGCTCCCCTATCCGTCTAAAAAGAGGTTCCGGTGTTGCGATCACTTGTCCATACATCAATCCTCCCCAACTTGTGTCATCCTTCAACATGGAAAGACATCGTTTGCTACTTTAGCATTGAGGAAAGAAAAAGAAGGGAATTTTACTTAAATTCACGCACATAAATAGGCAAGTTATCCATAAGGCTCCTGGAAAAGGATAACTTTTGATGGAGGGGCTTTAAGTACTACACTCACTAATCTCCAACAGAAGTCTGTCTTAACTAAAACAGTTCTATTGGTTGAAGGCAAAAAAGCTCCAGAATTCAGGTCCTATATAACACGAGTTAAGCCTTAACTCATATATTATTGAATTTCCCATTTTCCTGAGTCATATCACTAATTGCTGCATCCACAATTCATTTTGAATATCTCCTCAGACTTTGTTCTAGTTTTCTTCCAAACACCCGATGCAAGCCTGCTGGAATTGCTTTGTAACCTACTAATCAATCCAAACTTTTCATAGTTTCCCTGCTCTAGAACTCTATCAATAATGTGAGGATATATTTCATATCTTCTCATATATACAAAAAGTTGCTCCTTCGAAACAAGCAGTATAACAGTATCATTTTTATGGATAGCAATCCTCTTGGCAATATGGATCTGTAACTTCATTAGCTCTGACAGGTGGGCGGATCTGCAGTTTTCCCCGTCGAAAGCCTTGGCAATCTGCCCATCCCAAGCCAGTCAATAGATTGCCAAATACTTTTGGATTTCTCTTATACTGGAGGGATTTGAACCTCCGCGCGCGAATTGTGAGTCCGCTGTTCTAACCGACTAAACTAGCATTGATCGCTAGAACTATGTACGTACATTCCAGAGCCAGAGCCAAAGTGCACCCTTCAATGCTGCTCCGTCAGTAGATTTTGGTCCCACTAATCCTGCATTAATCCCGCCCCATTCCAGATGATATAAATGTGTTATCAGGCCTTTCGATGTGATAAGCCTATTAGTGCCCGACAGCCCTGTTTCTGATGCAGATGAAATTTGCAGCAGAGACACCTAACTGGAGAGGTGGAAGTTCATATAGGAACGCCACTTCATTAACAAGAAAAGGCAGGGGTGCGAGAGGCTGGGTTTCTCTTTTTTGTTTGTTTTCTTTAATTAATGGATGCACGTACCCATGTTGTTGCTTTGTACTCGGAAACAGAATAGCCCAGTTGCAAGTATACCCTGCGACAGAGATCTGGAACTACGGGTGAAAGAGCAACAGCAAGAATCCTCAAAACCTCTAGGATAACTGTTAAATCCTGCAAATGAAACACTGAAATTCTCATCTCCATTTATATCTAAGTTAACAGGTAGACAAATAAGAAACATTCAAATTCTTTCCACTTAAGATAATTGACTAAGAAACCATCTTTCAAGCGGACCACACACTGAAACCATTCCTCACTTTGGTTGACCAACATACTTAAAGGATAAAAGTCTTTAAGCCCGCATAAGGATGCATGCCTGACAAGAAACACAGGCCATTATGTAAGTGCTCTCTGAAAATGAAAAGGTGGAAGGGAGCAATAAAACTTCTAGTGTTCTTGCAAGGAATTACATGGTAGAGACAAAAATATTTGAAGTTTTTTTTACCTGAGAAGCAGACTCTGCAGATTTACCCCCCTTCTTAACAGCTGACCAGGGTGCCTGCTGATCCAGATAAGAGTTCCCAGTTTTTCGCAAGCTTTGGCAAAGTGTAAATCTTCAAAATAGTCCTTAGCTTCTAAAACCTGCAATGTATTTGCAGAAGGACACAGTCTTTATTTCTTGCCAAATCCAATCTGCAAAATAACTTATGAAAAGGCCATCATTGAGAATATAGCTGTTTATCTTGAGAAAACGAAAGAATTGCTAGGACCACTATTGACAGAGGAATGTAATCCAAAAAGAAAACAGATTGCTTACCCCATCATCAACAACTTGGCGAAGAGGATTCTCAGATGAGATAGAGAAAGGATCAACAGGAATAATAGAATTGCAGTTCTTTTTTAGCAATCCAAGTGTGCGATGTAAAAGGTTACCTACCAGCATATGGCCAGACAATTATGTCAGAAGAGTGGGAAAAGAAACTACACGATATAACCAATGGAAATTTCGGCAATATTTAAGATCTACGTTCTGCGCTGCTGAAACTAGTGTCTATGTGCCTCAATTATCAGGAAGTTCTCGTGTCCCAGGTGTGCACCGCGAAACATGGAGAAATATCTGTATGTTTGGTTCTGCCCCTGAAACACTCCCTAGGTATCAGCCGGCAAAAGGTTTTCAACATAAACAAAATGTTTGCGACTAAACTTTATTGAAGTGCACAATTTGCTGTGAAGTGACTTAAAAATATCCAATAAGTAATTTTTCCAGTCAATACTAAGATCATGCGTAGTGCCCATTTCCTTAAAGTATTGCCATAATCAACTGACGCCACTTGTAGCAATGAATGACAAGTGAATGCTGCGCTAAAGATGGAATAAGAACAAAGTTACCAATCGTATTTGCCAAATGAGAATTCACAATGTTGAGAAATCTTTCTTCTGAAAAATCTCCATCCTTCCCGAACTCTATCTCGCGAAGGAAAATATCTGACAGCATCAGCACCAAACCTTGAGACAAGGTCCTTCGGATCAATGGTATTCCCTAAGGACTTTTCCATCTTTAGACCACCTGCATTTTCCACAAGAAACAAAGCAACAAAAACTTTAGTTCGAGGGCATGTTTCATATAGCGGCAGTCTCAGTTCAGATGGCCTCATGCTCTGACAGATCCAATCATTAAGCCCAATAAACTTCTCTAATGCCTCACCAATAACTGGTTTGTCATTAGGTTCAACCGTTTTGCAGCATGGTTGAGCAAAATCCATGCGCTTTCAAACCTCCCCTCGTGGAATCTCCAGAATCGTGCCTCCTGTGGGGCTATAAGGGAGCCAGCCATTGCTAGAAGCTTATTCTCGTATCAAGCATTTCCAGCCCTTTTGGGCATAATCAGCTAAGTTTCCTATTTTTCTCTCTTACAGAATTAGGATTTCTTAAGTGCACATCAAGCTTAGAAATAATGGTTGTGAATTTGCTAGACTAAATAGGTACCATTTCAAACACTGCCAATCGCATATTTGCCACTATAACCTCAAATACGAAGTCAGATATAAGGACAACGATAACAACCAATATGGTACCTCCTAAAACCTATTTCAACTGGGTTGGAATTCCACCTTCGTAAAAAATCCATGGCCAAAAACCATCTTCGGGAGAGGCAAACCAGCTGACATCAACATAGCGGGCCAATAGACAGCATGAAATCTTAAAATGTCCTGCATACATAGCCCGAACACCTTCAACTTCCAAATCACACTATAATAATTTTTCATAAAGAATAAATTGGAACCTTGCCAATTATATGCACAGATGCTGGCCACCCAGCCCCAAGCACATTGCTCCTGGCCATCTTCAAGTAATGCTGATACATATCTACAAAACAAATTGTATTAGTAAAACAAATTGAACCCATCAGAAAGCCCACATTGTTATTGTCATATAGCCATTGTGCTAACAAAAATCATATTCTGCTAACAAGATCATGTAGGTTATACCACCATCATCTAATCAAAGGTCACACTGGTCTGCGAATTCACCAACTCTCTTAGACCACTTTAATGTTTGCCCATTGATGGTAAATCTTCATTGGGTTGTTGCATTCTCATTCCTTGCTTAGCCTGATATGAAACCACTTATCCAAACAATATTAAATGGCACACTAGTGGCTGCATCACGTGGCTAATTGTCTCCTGGCAAAACATTGCAAGCTCTGTAAAGATGGACATCCTGCAGCTGCCGGGACAGTCAGAATTGCTCTCCTATTTTATGTATATATCCAGAGTAGGCAAATTTATGGTTCTAGTTGACAGGTACTAGAAGCTTCAGCATAAGCCTTCAAGGTTTTGGCTGCTTCATGGAGGATGAAACAAGAAAATGTCTACAAAATAGCTCTTTGGCAAATTAACAAACATAAATTCCAGTTGTAAAGCATTACTTCATAACAACCAGCAAGTAGAAAGCCTACCCAAGAAGTGCATCAAACCAAACGTAAATTGTCTGCTTTCCATCTGTGGGCACTGGTATGCCCCACTTGACTGCTTCACGTGAAATAGAAAAGTCATTTAACCCTGACTTCACCCATCCCTGCACCTGTAAATAGCAATATCTTCTTATAAAAGAACCTGATGATAGATTGACTTTTATATGTTATCCATAAGAAATAACAATGTCTGTAAGAAGAAAACCTCTTAGGATGCAATATCATAGAACTCCTTCATCCATGCCAAAAATTGTGCCAACCCATTTGACATAAATCGAAATCATGGTATTCCATGAAAACATTACAGTCTGGCATTTGATTAACTGTCATGTCAACTTGACCTTGCTGAGCACATGCTGCAAGCATGGTTGTCCATGAGACCACATTTGGGCTCGTCTAGTATCCAAATCAACAAATCAGGTTGAAAACATAAGTTTATGAATAGGTAAATATGCCGCTGCTACCTCCACAGCCCCTGCGTCCAGGCTTCTCATGTGTTCCTCAAGCAGAGGTATCATCTTAAAGATATCTGCTTATAAAATGCATTCAATAGTATATTGATTACAGCCTGAAAGCTACTAACTTACCTGACATTATGTCACAATGATCAACAGCATTACTGTAAGGAATGACACAATAAGCAGCTTCAGGCTATCAAACGTATGCACCAAAATCTGCAACAATAACACTGTGAGCCTGTTGAATCAGAAGCGCATTTTTGTAGAACATGTATGCATGTTTTATCTGTGTAAGAGGCTATTTATTCCCTTTTTCCGATAAGCAGGAAAAAAAAAAAAACAAGTTAATTTTTTTAGCTTGGAACGTCTGGTTTGCCATCAGGGCCTTTTCCTCCTGTAATAAACAGAATGTGAAAGAAATGTATCATCCGGATTATCACGTAAAGGAAGAAATTTTCCTTAGCCAGGATTAAAACCAGTATGGCAAGCATAAAAACATGACATGATAAAAAGCTGAGCAAATCGACAACTTACGGGACTTGAACCCATTATATCCTAGTTTCTGTATGCTATGTTGGTTAACTGGATAGTTGGTATTTGCCCCTTTACATCAAGAATGTAATTACATCCGAATCAACTGCATGTGCCTAGTATATCAACCCCTTAAATATTCAGATTAGAAAACAAAGATAAGCTTAAGACACCATTTGCCATTTGAGCTCCAAATGTTGCTTAAGGCATTTGTTTATTCCATTATGAGATTTATTGCAGAGATGCCCTGCTTCATCTGGAGCACAAGGAATGTTTCCTTAAGCAGCGTGTAGTCTAGGATTAAATATACTTTCCTTTGGCCATATTTTGCACATACTTTCTGCATTGGCATCCATCATTCATCTAAAGAACCCAGAAACTAACCATTCATCATTCAATCATGATCATAACCTTTACGTCCCCCTGGTGTGACTACTACATCTCCTACGATTATCCACACAGGACATGCAAATAGAGGCATACTTGTGGTTGCAGAAATTAGCATTCGATTCGCCATAGAGGCCTCGATGATCACAGCACGTGGACCCCCTCCATTACATCCTGCCCAAGCAAGCCAGAGCATGTTGTTGATTTGGAAAAAACTTGTTGCTCTCTTTATTCATTCTTGGACCAAAATGTTGGAGAGGGAAAGTTATGAATATTAGCGCATAAGGCCCAGAAAATGGTAAGAAACATACCTGGATAGAACAAAACTGATCCATCATAGTCAAAGTATTCTGCTAATTTGACATATCTGTCCATATGCCAAATTAAACCAATAGAAAATGGTACGTATCTTGAAGTACGGACTTGTCAATTCTTAGAGTGAGGAGCAATACGAAAAGATAATAAGGCATGAATACAAATGGTCTAAAAACAAACCCAAATGGAAGCAATCAGGTAGTTCTTAGTGATGAATATCAAACCCATAAGATTATTTATCCAGAGGTTTACATCCAAGCCAGCCAACCGATAGGGATACAAAAATTCAGTAGAAAAGGAATAAATTGCATCGAAAAAGAAACTGCATTGAATCGCAGAACAGAGAAAAAAATTAAAGAAGTTTGATCCATCTTACCTCCTGCAAATTCGATGCCTACTGCATGCAATCGATGAAGGGAAGTCTACTAAATGGGGCGAAAAAAGTTAAAGTTTAGGGTTTAGGGCATAAACTGAATATAATATGTATATAAATAACACACAATTAATAACTCATTTTCAATCCGCCTCATTTGCGACGAAATTGTGCAGCGCTTTATTACTTTCCGAGGTTAGCAATTCAATTCACGTTTCTATTTTTTTCTAGAATTCACTCGGTTAGCAATTTACGTTTCTATTTTTTTTTTTTTAGCACACCAGCCCTACCGGGCCTACAGCCTTTCCTCAAATTCTAGCCTATCCACGTGTAATTTCCATGTCATCAAAATCTGATGTGGCTTATTTTGCACCATCGGATCTCTGCTTTCTCAAAGCTTTCTCAAATCTAAGGTCAGGGAAATTAGAAAATCAGAAAAAAATTGGATACGGAGATGGAAAGGGTCAAAGAATAACTTCTTCTTGCATCGGGCTTGTGCTCTTCCTTTGTTGTGTCCTGCATCGAACTTTGTGAAGGAGACGACCGAGGTGCCGTTAGAGGTGAAGGAGACTCCGGATGAAATTCGATCTTGCTTTTGTTGGATTTTTTCCATGATACCCTAATGCAGGAGTTCTTCTCTCGCGGTCAAATCAATGGAGCTTGTAGAACCGGCAAAAGCGCATCGTGCAAATATCTTACCTTCGTGCAAATATCAACTTTTCTTCGATTCATACTTAGACACAAAAGCCAACATTGTGAAGGAGACTCCTGATGAAATTCTATCTTGCTTTTGTTGGATTTTTTCCATGATACCCTAATGTAGGAGTTCTTCTCTGTGCGCGGTCCAATGGAGCTTACAACGTTGTAGAACCGGCAAAGCGCGCGCGGGCAAATATCTTACCTTTCGTGCAAATATCAACCTTTCTTCGATTCATACTTAGACACGGTGCCGTTCACGGTGAAGGAGACTCCGGATGAAATTCTATCTTGCTTTTGTTGGATTTTTTCCATGATACCCTAATGCAATTGTAAATAAAATTCATGTATTCTGTATGAGGTTTTCTGAGATGCATAAAAGAAAACTCCGGATTTTTTCCATGATACCCTAATGCAGGAGTTCTTCTCTGTCCGATCAATGGAGCTTACAACTTTGTAGAACCGGCAAGCGCATCAGGCAAATATCTTACCATTTCTCTACCATTGTTTATTTTTTTATTGTTTCAAGAGAAAAACTCATGTATTCTGTATGAGGTTTTCTGAGATGCATAAAAGAAAACTCCGGATGAAATTCTATCTTGCTTTTGTTGAATTTTTTCCATGATCCAAATACCTCCCTAAGATTTTTTTCTCGCCATCATTTTTCCTAAGAATCTGCAGTGTAGCACATTCTGCTCTAAGAAGTGCATGACTAATCAGAGAACAGAGAATGCGATGTGAGATGTAGCAACTTTACCTGATTCACAGTACTCTAGTCTGGATATTCCTTTAACTTACCTGAGTTTAAGGTAGTTAAAAGGAGCAGAAGAGCTCGTATTTAATACGTTGGTCCATCATACTAAAAGCGAAAATGGAGAAGCATTTCTCTGACTATCAACAAAACTTCAGGAGTCGATTACGCCCAACTGAGGTTGCTACCACGATCGATTTCGCCCAACTGAGGTTGCTACCAGGATCGACGCCCAATTTGTTTGCGAAACTCTTGTAATAACCGATCTGGTTTGAAACCTGCGTAGTTTTGAATCCTAGAAATTTTGGAATTTTAGGATCTTGTTGTCTGGGAAGACTTTGCTCGAAACCATTCTTTGATTTGCCATGCAGCGTTTTTCAAGCAGAGATTGTGTTGTCTTTCCATCGCCATACTTTCTGATAAAGATAACCTTTACTTGTTTGTTTCTTTCCAACAAACTTGCCAAAGATTCATCTAACCCAAGAACTTGTTGTGAATCTTTGCGGTTCAAGAACGTGTAGAATGGTCCGGTTTTATCTACATGCACTTCATAATTATAGCATTCCGATGCATTCAAGAAGAGGTAAATGTTTTTGTGAAGTTATGAAAGCTCAAAGATGGAAATAGCATATCCTGAATATCCGATGCATTCAAGATGGTGGTATACTTATGCCATGACATTGAATATGTGTGCACTTGTTTAACTGTTTCGGCATAATTTTGTGGCCCCTTTTTTCTCCGATCCATGTGACCCATGTTCAGTTAGGGCAATTATTTTTGAATACATCTTACATCTTTTCGATTCTTGGTTTTATGTTCCGATCACTTGTTCTGCTTTGCATTCTAACCTATCCCATTTTTCTTGCTCTATAGCATGCGGACTATTAGCCTTTACATCATCTTTGTTCACTTGCCACACTCGATGCTCATTTTCCTTTGTTATTGTTCTCATTCCTTTCCTTTCTAAACCATTATTAGGATCTGTCCTACCATGCAAATGGATGCAAAGTACTTACACAATGCCTTGTCCTTTGTCGTTCTTTGGTATTTTCTTCTACCCGTAAGCCTAAATCTAATAGCAATGCTTTGCTAGTATCAAAAGGGGATTACATGAAAAGTGGATCTTGAAGATTGTTTGTAAATTGGTTGTACAATATCGTAACAAAGAGAGCATTCTATTGTCTTTGGTTGCTAGAACTTGAGGAGCATCATTCCTAGACCTTCTTATACACCTTAAATGTTGCATGTTTGTTTTGTGTGCATGTTATTCATTATTTTTATTGAATGAGAAATCTATGAATGTATAAGCTGAATTGCAAATGTAATGGGACTAAATGATAGGAAAAAGCCATAAATTGCACTTGATCTTCAAACATATGTCCACTCTGCTTAAGATCGAGGCATTAGGGGAATTTCGGAGTAATTTGCCCTTGTATTCATAAATATCATTTTTTTGCGGTTTCAATCCCAGAGCATATGATTTCGCCTATGGTCTGCAGGCACTTAGAGTATTGATTGCTGAAGGTTCATCAATTTTGCATTGGGAATTTATACCCATAATAGTAACTCATGAAGCAGTTGGATGGCATACCAATCATGAGGTCTGTGGGAAAGTGTTAGCTACTTAATGCATTGGTATGTTTCCTTACTATATTTCTTTCTTATTGTCCTATTCAGGAAATGAAGGCGGCCATAGTAACGTTTCTTGAGTCATGACAAACTTCCATATCCTTTAGATAAACTACGGAGTCCAACATTCTCTGGTGTTGTTTCAGCAGATGCATTGCTTGCAATCAAAAGCAAATTGGGGGTAACAAATTCTAATCTATCAACATGCAAGGTGCAAGATTCTTGTTTGGACTGGGAATTTAATTGTGTCTTGGTTTGACATATCTATGTACCTGAGTATTCAACAGGTTTACTGGGATTCTATCTACGGTCCTCCTTTCTTAATTTTTTTAACAACCAGTGGATTATGTATTTATGGAAATTAAAGAAGAAACTAAAGAAGTGGTTGGTGGAGAGCCATTTGATTACTCCCTACACTTTTTTTCGGATTTAACTTCATTGGCTGAAATTTAGCATGGATCCAAAAGGAAATAAGAATGCGTACCTGCGAAGTTCCCATGCTTCACAATGAAACTTCAAAGATGTATAAACGTAGATTGTAGACAATAATGAAAGGCTTATGCTAGAAAGTTAGTTCCACAGGAAATATTAGAAAATATTCTAGTTTGATTTATGTCAAATTTGTTGGAACATTGGTTCTAAATTATTCCACAATTGGTGTAGAATGTATACGGCATTGAAGCGAGATTTTGATGCAAGTATTTTATATGTTTGCCCTTGTAAGCAATACGGTATGAGCCCAACAGGTGCTATGGTCCACATTGCCTGCACTAAATCTATGAGATTTTACTTTGTCGAAAGTCTTATATGCTCCATTCAAGCTTCCACACTTCACATAGTTATCAAAAAGTGCATTTTGTATCCAACCTCAACAATTTGTTCGTGGAGTTGTGCGTCGTGCAGCATATGCCTTGATCGCAGGCATCTACTTAAATAACCCGGTATAAGAAGTTGACATGAGGAAAGGTTCGAACCAAGATTGAAGCCTTCAAAGCATAGGTGGAGTAATTTGATGTCTCGCGCTTTGGAAACATAACTGAAGTCAGTAATAAAAATTTATTATTTTATATTCTACATGTAGGGGCAAAATTACACACATAAAAGACAAAAAAACAAAAACGGAATACGATGTATTAGGTAAAGCAAAAGCATATCTCTCATGGAAATCACCATGATTACAACGTGTGACATTCAATCAATTTCTTCACAAACTTAGCTACAAAGAACGATCAGTAGTCCGTCCCCCAAAAAAAAAAACACTCAAGTGCCTCTTGCTGCATAATATGCATGTCTAATGTCAGAAGCTCCAACCTAGCATTTATATCTTCTGACTTTATTTGTACATGCAAACCAACAATAGTGTATACAATAACCTTAAGGCAACATTGAACAAGACGTAAAATAAAGTATACTTGTCTCCAAGTAGTTTTTTTTTAAGCACACTAGCCTTGCCATGCCTACACCATTTCCTGGAATTCCAGGCCATCCACGTATCAACTCTACATGACCAAAATTGGAAATGGCACAAGCTAAGACCGTTAGATTCTCTATTTTATGATCCTGTGAGCTCTCTCTCTCCCTCTCCCTCTCCCTCTCCCTCTCCCTCTCCCTCTCCCGGAACTACCAATCTAGACGCCTATCTTGAGTTTTTTTTTTTTTTTTTTTTTTAAACAACCAATCTAAATGCCTAACAACTTTGATCTTCTAAATGGCTTTGACTTTGATTTTAGAGAAAAGATTAGCCAACAATCACAGTCTAGTGATACCAAGCCTAAATATAAACATTGCTTAAGCCTTCTGGTGTGCCTTTTGCTAGTTTTTTTTTTTTTTTTTTAGCACGTTTGCACAAACACAAGTGGACACTTTGAAGCAATTTCAGAGTGTCCACGTTGCAGCCACATGGGTTTTTTGTGCAGGTGGATGCATTTTCTATCGTTTGATTTCATCTACGGCTGGGGAAAATCGTCGAAATTCCAGGTTGGTTATGCCTGCGCTGAGGAAATTGAATCCGTTATGTCATGCATGCCTTAAATGTGTTGTGTTTGCAGGAAGGGATAAGGATTTACTCTGATTTAGATTTCCGATTCTATGCTGGTAGCCGCATCTGCTTTATCAAGAAGGTCATAAAAGGCATGAACCAGACCAGGCCGATTAGATTTGAGATGCCAAAAGGATGTTGCTGCCTGTGCGAATAGGGCTTTTGCAAATCGTCCACAGGAGACGTGCTGGCTGCAGGGTAAAAAAGCTTAGGTATCTTGAGCAATATCCGTTTCCTTTTCTATATTTCTGTAAACAATCCTAGCTTGGAGGCAAATAGCAGTTCCTTGGCCTGGATAAAAATCGTGAGGCCTAATCATAAGGATCAAATCTTTGCATGATTTTTTGCCTTAAACGGATTCTCCAAATTCGTTGTGAAGCTTGCTTGAATGCGGCCCCTAATGTATCCTACCATCTATCTGAATCCTTGATAAGCACTGGTGGTGTTGCAGTAGTCGAAAGCCCAACTAGTAAGCTTTGATGCTTTACTTATTGCCTTTTCATGGAATGGTGTCTTGGTGCTGCCAGGAACTGGAAAAACTTTGAGCTTAATCTGCAGTGTTCTCCAATGCTTGAAACATCAGCAAGATGGTAAACCCAATACTTGTGATTTTAAACTTCACAATGAGAAAGACAATTCTGATGAGCCTGATTCTCGATGAGGGATTTTACTGAAACGAAGGAATTAGTTGGCAAAGAGAGAAAAAAAAGACAGGTGTAAAGTTTCTACCAAAGTTCATCAAGTTACCTTTGGTGGTGAAAGCGAAGAAGGAGCTAGGTTGAAAGGGCACGTAGATAAAGTTAATGTTCCTCATTCTTCAGAGAATTTAGAGCTTGATGATATTTTTTTGATTGAGGATTATGATAGTGATTCGAGTTCTTTGGAGGGAGCAGTAATGAGCCATAGAATCTTTAAGTAGCAGCAGTGATGATCCTGATGATAATGATTGCGTTGAGGTTGAAAACGTGGACGAGAAGGCCTTGAAACTTTTTTTTCACCAGCAGAACACATTCTCAGCTCTCTCAGTTTATCATCGAGTTAAAGCGAACCCCATTTGCATCAACATTGGAAGTGGTGGCTCTTGGTTCCCAAAAGGCATTGCGCATTAATCCTGGTAATATGATTTGCATGTGTGACATTGATGTCTTCGCGAAGAGATATGTTTTATCCCCTTATAGGTCCAGATGGTTTTCCATTGAAATTAACAGCAGATAAACCATTTGTCCTTTTTGCATTTTAAAGTCTAGATTGCTTGCTTTATTGCTTCTACCTATGGTTGATTTCAGAAAATGTGAATCTTAGCATCTTTGGAGATTGTAAGGCTGTGAACATGCTGTACTTCTATGAACAGAGGTACTAAGGCATAGGAGTGTTGCAAGAATTAACGGGCATTGCATTGATATATATGCAGAAGAGAAAGACCCACAAGGTGGGTTAACAGGTTTCATATGTTTCATTTGGTTGTGTTGTTGATCATGTGTCATGAAGGTTTATGATAGAATTAAGGAAAAGAGTCAGAAATAAGGCTCATGGAAGATGTCCATATCTTAAAAGTAAAAAGTTTATTGCATGCCGAGCCTATGGATATAGAAAAATTTGGTTGTGGTTGGCAAAAAGAGGCAAATGATCCGTCGGCCGGATGTTGTAGTTCTTCCTTATCAATCTTTCCTTCATAGTGCAACCAGAACATCCCTTGGCATTACTTTAAAGGACTCTATTGTAATATTTGATGAGGCTCACAACTTAGTGGAAACAATCTCAAATATTTATAGTTGTCAGGTGTCAAATATTTTTAGCTCTCCAGAATGTTAAACCAACATTGTGCATAAGGTATGTTTCTTGTTTGTTATGCAAAGAAAGACAAGTTATTGATATATGTGACATTTATATAAGCAAGCAATTAAGTGTCGAAGGGGAAGAGAATGCTATGAAAATCTTTGCATGAAAGCTGTCAACCAAAAGAAAGCCCATTCATGATGTGAAATTTGTTGAGTCATTTCTGACTTGAATGTCCTTTTGGTGTTTAGAATGTGATATCAGACATGGTGGAGACTATACTGCAATCCTACTATTAGATATAAGGTACGTCTCTGGTGCAAAAAGCCGTAGGCATTTAACTGGTCCAATTTCGAAATTACCAGGTTGGATTAAGGATTGTTTAGTTGCTATTCATGGGGGCTTTGGAGAGATCCCAAGGCCCTTGCATCAATTTCTCAAGTACAACAGATCAAGGCATAAATAATGAAGGTTTCCAATGTCATGAATAGTGTATAAGAAATGCCATGATGTGCAAATATACAGCAATATATTGACTTTCTGGCAAGCCTCTTATAGAGTTTGGAATCATTTGGATATTACTGAGCCATGAAGTTACCAAGTTACTGAAACATTTTTCAAGTTACCAAGTTTTTCTCATTTTGATCAACACTGTGCCTTTAAATGGGCTTGAGTTTATGCGATGATGCCCTTTGGTAGCATGCTAAATATTTTGTTGTTTTTAGAAATCAATCAAATACGTTTTTAAGTTTTACACTAATTCCCCAAATGCCCTTGTGTTTTGCATCAATTTCCAAATGCCTTTGAAGGCCAAAACACAAAAAATTTCAAAACACAAATGCCTCGTCTACAAATTACAAAATTGAAATAATGCTCTTAAGCTGTAACAAATTTTCAACTTGAAGGGAACTATGTTCTTTAACAATGTCTATAAAGTTAAAAACACTCTAACTGCCTCAATTGTGCCAATTGTATAATTTGTATTGTTTTAAACAAAGTTTTGAAATGATTTTGCAAGTGTATTTTTAGTATTTACAAATGGTGCAGTACATTGTATTATTTTTGCATGTTTTTGCTTACAGTTAAAGCATGTATTTAATTTTTTGTATACGTATCTTTAGGAAGAATTGGGCATGTGTCCATGTCAAACAGAGATGATGGTCCAAGTTATGGAGCTTTTTGACTTGTGGTGGAGTAGCAACAAATGAAGTTTACACAAGGCTATGGTCCAACTCAGAGGTTCTAGCGAAGATGCATAGCATCAATTTAAGCGATTTGGCTTGTAAGAGGTAATTTCGCACACAATATCCTTTGTAACTAGATGGCGTTAAGGTCTGGCTCTTCAATGGTAAGAGGGTGTGTGTGTGTGTGTGTGTGTGTGTGTGTGTGTGTGTGTGTGTGTGTGTGTGTGTGTGTGTGTGTGTGTGTGTGTGTGTGTGTGTGTGTGTGTGTGTGTGTGTGTGTGTGTGTGTGTGTGTGTGTGTGTGTGTGTGTTGTCTGTGTGTGTGTGTTTCATTTTCTATTTGATTTTCCTTTCCGTTGCTCATGCCGTTCTTTATGTTCACGACCTCCTGGTTTATGGGAGACCTTGCCTGTCGCATGGCAAAAATGGATCTTGGATGAAAAATGAGTCCTTTTTACTAAGGCCGTTTTGGCTAAAAAAAGTAAAAAAGATCATGCAGCGTTTTGGCATTCCGATTGCAGATTTTGTGAAGGGTAAACTACTGGAAGCTGATACCAGCAGTAGAAATGGAAAAACGGTGAGTGCTATTATAGTCATTGCCTAGTGTGTCAGTGAAGAAATGCTATTGCTTGCTTTGATTATAGAAAATTGTGTTGTGGTCACATTCTTATCAACAGAAACATAGAAGCAACCCTTTAGAGGCATGGAATGGACTCAGAACAATAACCAATATTTTGCTAGAGAGCAAAATATTGGTTAAATCTGGTATATGGGTTGTTTATAGATGACAATGATTTTCTTTTGAAGTTATCATGTTAGCATCATTTTTTGGATTTGCATGTAGAAGGTCAATCTCTGCCACTTGTCCTGGGGGTTGTGAACAAGTCACTTACAGTGGTAACAAATCTAACATGTGTGTAAAAGGCATGCATCTGCAGTTGGAACTATGGGGCTGCTAACATGTATAGGCATTTTATATCAGCAGTTGATGGCAAAACCTAGCATAGTTATTTCAGACGCATCTAATAATGAGGAGAAACAGCCCTTGCAGGATGAGAAGATAGAAGTAGAGATGACAGAGGAAGGCAATCCAGTCAAGGCAGATAAGTAGACCATAACATGCTTGTGTTGTAAGCATGAAATCGCACAGTTGAATTGAAATGATGTTAATATTGTTTTAATTTGCCTGTTTGAGATAGCAATCCACATTGAGATAGCTCTTATCTTTCCATGCATTCTTGTGATAGCTCTTGTCCTTACTCATACCATATTCTACGATTTGCTATGCAAAGTAATCAAACGTGCTTTTGACTAGTTTCTTCTTTTTCTATGTTGGGTTTTCCTTCTTCTATTATGATGCTTCTATTCTAAGAGTTTTGATTTTTATTATATGGTTATGTTTCTATACTAGGGTTTTGGAGTTTCTTATATGGTGATGTTTCTTTTCTAGGTTTTTATAGTGATGCTTGTATTATCTAGAGCTTAAAATTTATGATGAAGAATGAGAAGTTTTTTCATATTGAAGATATTCAAAGCATAGTTGTTGGCTGGAATATAAAGTAAGAGGGGAGAAAAGATAGGTATTCAAGGTCAATGAAGGGGGATGGGTAGTGAGGTCATGGGATACCATCTATGTTTGCAATCTCAGTTCATAATATGTGATTATTTGTGAGAACTGCTTGATTCTTTTGAGGCGAAAAGGAGGTTGGGAAGATGTGCAGGTATCATTTGCCCTTTCTAAGATCAACTCATTAACCTTTTTTAGCTATGAGTATGAGTAGTTTCGGAAGTACACATGTCAATAGATGAAGCAGAAGATGGGAATGCACATTCCCATGGTTGGTTTCATTTATGGACATCGCATCCCAAACTGCTCATAGTCATAGCTATTTTTGGGTCTTGATCTTAAAAGAGCTTTTTTAGGAGATCAACATATCTTTCTACCCTTCTTTCCGCCTCAGCAGAGTCAAGCAATTCCCTCAAATATTTATATGTGAAATTGATAACAAAATATATGGTGTCCCATGATCTCAATATATTCATCCCTCCTCCTTGTCTTGAATACCTCCAAATCTGATCTTCCTTCAACAATACTAGACTGCATTCCTTTCAATGAGCTCCAATACGATCAAAAGGAAAACTTAGCATGAAAGTACTTGTCATCATGGGCAAATGCATTGACTTAAACAATGTGGAACGCCTTCTCACTCCAAGGTTAGTTTGTTCAGTTTGTTTCTATCAAGATTATAGGAGTGTCCTTAAGAATTAAGGATTATTGCTCAAAGATATTCATAGTTTTGGGCTTTCCTTGCTCTATTACGATGCTTCTATTCTAGGTTTTATTTTTATTTTTGTTTTTTTTTCTTATATGGTGATGTTTCTATATTAGAGTTTTGGAGTCTTCATATACAATGATGTTTATATTCTAGGCTTTTGTATAGTGATGCTTGTATTCTAGTATCTAGAACTGTCTATTTATGAAGAAGAATGATGAATTTTCTTTATTGTGCTTCCATAAATACAGAAAGAATTTGAACATCTTCAAAGCATAGTTGTTGGCTGGAACATAGAGTAAGAGGGGTGGAAAGTTCGATAGGTATTTAAGGTCAATGAATGGGGATGGGTAGTGAGGTCATAGGAGACCATATATGTTTGCAATCTCAGTTCATAATATGTGATTATTTGTGAGAACTGCTTGATTCTTTTGAGGCAAAAAGGAGGTTGGGAAGATGTGCAGGTATCTCTTTCTAAGATCAACTCATTAACCTTTTTTAGCTATGAGTATGAGTAGTTTCGGAAGTACACATGTCAATAGATGAAGCAGAAGATGGAAATGCACATTCCCATGGTTGGTTTCATTTATGGACATGCGTTGCATCAGCGTAAACCCGCATAGTCATAGCTATTTTTGGGTCTTGATCTTAAAAGAGCTTTTTTAGGAGATCAACATATCTTTCTACCCTTCTTTCTGCCTCATCAGAGTCAAGCTATTCCCTCAAATATTTACATGTGAAATTGATAACAAAATACATGGTGTCCCATGATCTCAATATATTCATCCCTCCTCCTTGTCTTGAATACCTCCAAATCTGACCTTCCTTCAACAATACTAGACTGCATTCCTTTCAATGAGCTCCAATACGATCAAAAGGAAAACTTAGCATGAACGAACTTGTCATAATGGGCAAATGCATTGATTGAAACAATGTGGAACGCCTTCTCACTCCAAGGTTAGGTTGTTGAGTTTGGTTCTATCAAGATTATAGGAGGGTCCTTTGATGTCTTTGGCAATACTTCTGCCATGGAAGCAAGTTTGTTCTTCAAAGGATTAATGTCTTTGACTGCTTGCATCCATTTGCAATCTGTAGGCTTACTTCCACATAAGTCACCTATCTTGTCCTCTTGTACCAATTCTAAGTTATGCAATATTCTAGAAAGTGAACCGATGTGGAAATTTGAGTGATCTTTCCATAAATCAAGTGAAAAATGACCATAGGCACGACCATCGTGGCCATGAGTCAAAGCTCTTGTTAAATTCTCTTCAAACGGTCACCTCTCCATACAGATTTTGCTAGATGATGACTTCTAGGCACTAAAGTCTTAACCCGATCCATCTTATCATGTATTTTACATAGATGATTTTCAGGATACCGTTGTGACAATGCTCTCCAATGCCAGTACTCACTTCTGCAAGAACGTTGCTCTAGCATATGAGCCCGAAGTTGAATTGCAAGATTTCGTCTCTCTCTTGTGTCTTTTGTTTTTTTCAGCTTCTGCTTAATTATAACACAGATGTTTCATTTAGAAAAGGCTGTATTTTTTGCAACGCTAACATCTGAAATTCTCTTTTCCATATACTATAAAAAGAGTTCAAGTCTACAGTTGTTCCTGTAAGCTCTTCAAGCACCAACTTCTTTATGTATAACCTTCTTATTAAGAATAGAAGGAACCTTGCATACATTTTCTCTTACATCATCTTCTACAAGTCAGCGTGGATGTGAACGTATTGTGGCCAAGACGGTCTTCAAGGAACCTTATGTGGATCAGATCCACCATCTGTGGAAGCAATATCAGGAGTGCAGCAGACCAGCTCTAGTTGGAAAAGGGCAGTCACAAAGTGATGAATACAAGGTATGTTCGCGTCTGTCTAACACATAAATGGGGCCGCGGCGCCATTTCATTTACCATCTCCGCTTCTAACATCGTGAGTTTTATTGCAGCACTACCTTCAAATGGCCGAGAAGATTTTGAGGGGCAAACACATGAAAGATGTCAATAGGATCGTCTTCATGCCAGATGAAATATATGCCCTTTTTCGTTATTTGTGGAAGAAATGGAGGAAGGGTGAGCTGAAGGACAATAAGGGTCAAGCTATAGTAATCAATTAGGCCAAGGAAAATATTTTAGCGAGTGCATGGACTACGAAGATTGTCGAAAGATCCTCGAAGAAACTTTGAGTGGAGATATCTACATCAAAGTCAACTCAGATTACAAAGGTGAGAATTTTTTCAAGACAAAAACATAGAACTTGAGGATCCTTGCTTACATGAAGAAGGAGATACTGCACTTCATCTCAGATCAAATCGGCATTACATGAAGAAGGAGATACTGCACTTCATCTCAGATCAAATCGGCATTAAGTATAAGAAATTCAAAGACTTAAGGAAGGCAACCGACAATAGTTCTGGCTTGGGGAGTATGTCACTATAAGTGGGTGTTGGAAGGAATACTGAAAGAGGGAGTTCATGGTAACATGCCCTTCTCCTTGGACAGAACTATTCGGAAGATCCTCAAGCCCGAGACAGAAAAGGAATTGCCAAGTTTTTTTATGGAGCATTGCACAGCCAGGGGGATTGTACAAGACATTACTTGCCTGCCAGCATGATTTGTTTAGATGCAAGGCATATTACTCCAATTTGGAATAATGAGACCATAACCAAGTTCTTTGATTTTGCATCACAGATGACAGATGTAGAGACATACTGGATTCTTTGTTTTGTCGGTAGGAGCATAACGATCACGTTGCCAAATGCTCTTGAAAGACTAGAATCTAGGTCCAGAGTGTTCACAGTTGGGAGAGCCTGATGAAGACTTGGACCTCGGGCTCTATGGTATCATTCTCATAAGACCCCACTAGTTCCTACTATTCCTAAGGAAGCCATTGGAAGTGAGGTTGACAATATGGCTAAAAAGCTTCTGCAAGACATAGAGATAGAAAAGAGATGCAAATTACTCCAAGGATGGAAGAAGATGCATACTTCTTCTGCACTTTTGCAATGCTCAGAATGATAAAGGGAGATGAAAAAACCTCAAATTACCTTCAAGACTATGCTTGCAAGGTCTGCAAAGTCTAAAATTGCACTTGTACTTCCAGATCCATCTATAGAGGCAAAAAATAATTTCAGAGAGGCAAGTAGTTATTTGCACAGAGATCAGAAAGAAATGCAAAGTACTTCAAATGCAGATATCTGAAGTTTAAACTGAGAAGTCCAAAGCTTACAAAACAATGATCAAGTGAGATCCATTAAAAGCTCAAAACTGACAAATGATGCTTACAGCCTAGCAAAAGTGGTGCATCTGCACCAATTGGAGACGAATCATTTAGAAGAATACTATTATCTTGCCGAGTTTCCTCCATGCGTCTTCCATCCTGCTCGATGTTCCATGCCAAAATAATATGAAGATCATGTTTTCGGCTTTTTGATTTTTATCTAACCGGGAATGTTTTCCGGTTTGAAAAATCCTTATAACCTTAGACAAAGTGGCCTGGAAAAAAATCCAAAAAGTTTTCCACTTGCCGGAAAAACCAAATTTAAATAATAGATAGATATCCTGTAGTGTATTCATAAAATCTGAGGTAAGCATTAAATTACCTCAAACTCTAACTTCCAACCAAAAAGCCTCCAAGCTGCTTTACATCAAATTAAGCATATACTTAGAATGTTCTCGCAACCTCTAATGTGTTGATATGCATAAATATCGAACTACAGACCTCAAAGACTATTTCTAAAATGATCCAAAACATCCATTATCCTATTGCACCTGATAGACTGCAATGCTTGCCATAAATCATTTGGGATTTTTCCATCCAACTGAAGGCAAAATGAGGGCAGAGCTCAGAGCCGAATCCAAAACAAGCAACATTTTGTATCAGAGAATTAACTTCTAAATTTAAAAGCAATATCTAGGGCAAGATTAAACTACTGCAAAAGGGAATTCTATCGAATATGGCACTATATCTAGAGCACTATACATCATTCAACAATGCACGAAAGGAGGAAAGCTGCCAAAAGGAAAATGGTGGGGAATCACCACCAAAAGAACTACCAAATGGTGGAAAACTTCCAAATTTTCTAACACTTCCAGCTGCCACAAAGCTTGAAACAAATAATTAGCTCACCAGTATGAGTATCACTGCGAGAAGATTGGTATAAGATTTTGAGTTTCAATTAACTTTATATAATGTACGAGCCCATTCCTCATAGACGGAAAAGGTTCTAGATTCATCATGCAACATCGGAGATGGTGTGTATATGATATAGCTGAAAGGTCCTAGACATAAGCATTCGCATGAATTTGCTTTGCAGATAAGCCACTCCCATCCCAAACTCTTGATGTTTGCAGGCATGGAGCACTTGCAATGATTGCATTTTTCAAAATAATCATAAAAACGTTTGCAGGCAAGATGATGTGAGAGGGAATTGCTTTTTACCTGAGTTAGAAAGCATAAGAGCAAAGACTGAGAATCTTTGTGGTTGCATAAAGCATAGTGCGTTTTCTCCTTGGAATATTTTTATCTGAGAATATTCTCATTCTCCCATTGGATTTGCTCTGGTACCTAATTCCACACATCGGAGCTAGAAAACATCAGACTAAAGACATACAAATTTTAGAATCTAAAGAGTTAGAAAACATCAGACTAACTTTTAGAAAGAATTAGAGTTACAACTTTCGCAGTTGTATTAGAACATGGTGCATTGGAATACATTTTGTCACAAAAGCATTAGAATTGTAAAGACTTACAACTTTTGCAGTTGTATTCGAGCATAGTGCATTGGAATACATTTTTTCATAATCTTCTAACTCTGATGCATCTTTTCTACTCTAAGTACCAGGGTAAATGTTGTATCATTTTTTGGTGCATCTTTTCTACTCTAAGTACCAGGGTTAAATGTTGTATCATTTCTGGGTAGTCTCTTTGGTCATCAGAAATTTAAGACACTAAATTCTATAGATAAATTAAGGTTCCATAGAGAAATTATTTAACTTATGTCGACTCAATTCTCTACATACATAGAGAGGGCAGGAAGAGAAATGTTCGGCCGCCGCGATAAATTTCTTGTATAAGTAGTTCTCTTCCATTTAATAATGTCCCTTCTTTCCATGCAGCCATGAATAAGTGGCCAAAACATGACATGTGGGCTCCACCATGCCACCTAGGCTACAACATGCCAAGGTGGCTCAAACATGCCATGCGGGCTTCATCATGCCACCTAGGCTCCAATATGCCAAGGTGGCTCAAATATGCCATGTGGGCTCCAACATGCCACATCGATCCAACATACCAAGGTGGCTTGCCACCTGGGCTCCAAAATGCCATCTCGAATGATATCCCAAACAATCTTGCTACTGCAAAATGTGCCCTTGAATTCTAATTGTCACAGCGAGAGGAGAATAGATCCAAACCCCTGTCCACCAGTTCCTATTGCTTCGTCTCTTTAACTGCAACTTCTTGACCACGTCCCAAGTGCAAATGGCCAAAACTCAATCTCCATAACGTAAACCCTTCAATAACCTAGCAACACACAGGGTTTACATTTCGGAGGTTGAAACATGGTCGTTTTCTTGGATAACTAGGTGCACCATTTCTAAACATGCACACAGAGCCATGGCAACTGAAATAATAGAGTTTGGATCTATCAGCCATTCCGAATGATCCCCGACAAACCTACTACTGCAAAAGCGCTCCACTTATAATTGCCACACTGGGAGGAGGATAGATCCAAACCCCTTGTCCACCAATACATATTGCTTCGCGTCTTCAACTGCAGCTTCTCAATCATGTCCCAAGTGCAAATGACCAAAACTCGACCTCCATAACGTAAACCCTTCAATAATCTAGCAACACACAGGATTTACGTTTCGGAGGCCATATCCTAGTCAAATTCGACCAGGATCTTGCACAATGTCATCATGTGGAGGGAGGTTGTTGATACCAGAAGAGGAACCCTTAAAACCTTTTGGATCCTTGTCGACATTCGATAAGTAGACCCGTGATCTTTCAAATTAAATAATGACAGAAGAGAAACGTGAAGAGACATTTATTCTGATGAGTTGACAAAATGCACCTTGGATGTTGGAGCCTAGGTGGCATGTTTGAGCCATCTTAGCATGTTGAAGCCACGTGGCATGTTTGAGACACTTTGGCATGTTGGAGCCGAGGTGGCATATTGGGGCCCACATGTCATGTTTGAGCCACCTTGGCATATTGGAGCCCGCATTGCATGTTTGAGACTAGGTCGCATGTTGGAGCCCACGTGGTATGTTTGAGCCACCTTGGCATGTTGGAGCCTACGTGGCATGTTCAAGCCACCTTGGCATGTTGGATCCTAGATGGCATGTTGGAGCCTGCGTGGCATTTCGGAGCCTAGATGGCATGTTTGCGCCTAGGTGACATGTTGGACCCTAGATGGCATGTTGGAGCCCACGTGGCATATGCTTGAGACACCTTGGCATGTTTGAGCCTAGGTGGCATGTTGGAGCCCACGTGGCATCTTTGAGCCATCTTGGCATGTTGGAGCCTAGGTGGCATGTCGGAGCCTCCGTGGCATTAAAAAATTTAGGTGACATGTTTGAGCCACCTTGGCATGTTGGAGCCTAGGTGGCATGTTGGATCCCACATGGCATGTTGGAGCCTAGGTGGCATGGTGGAGCCCACATGCATGTTTGTGCCACCTTGGCATGTTGGAGCCTAGGTGGCATGTTGGGACCCACATAGCATTTTGGAACGTAGGTGGCATATTTTTAAGCCACCTTGGCATGTTGGAGCCAAGGTGGCATGTTGGAGCCCATTTGGCATGTTGGAGCTGCCTTAGCATGTTGGAGCCTAGGTGGCATGTTGGAGTCTGCATGGCATTTTAGAGCCCATGTGGCATGTTGGAGCCACCTTAGCATGTTGGAGCCTTGGTGGCATGTTGGAGTCTGCATGGCATTTCAGAGCCTAGGTGGCATGTTTGAGCCATCTTGGCATGTTGAAGCCACGTGTCATGTTGTTATGAACCAAGACGGCTTGGTAGATCGATCTCTGCATGGGAGGCTCTGATTAGGGCCAGATTTTGGCCTATCATGGGCGGATTTACATCAGCTCCACTAAGGTGGAAGTCCTAGTTCCAAGTATATAAGGGATAGGATGAATTAGAGAGGACACAGAATGCTTGTGGGTCTTGCAAAGGAGCAAAATCAGAATTGTGTGATTTCTACGAGACTGGATTCTTGGACCAGGGAGCTCGATTTTGCAGTACTAATCTATTGCAACATCAATTGATTAGTTCTGGGGCTTTTGGGTTCGCAATTAATCCTCTTTGAATGATTGGGTGTTGATCCGGTGAACTGTGGTGAAGCCTTAATCATTTGGGATGTTGTAGCATCGGCTTGAAATGGCAATTTGGCAACCAACGTGGGGGGTCTGGGATCCACGGTATGGGAGGTAGTTGGTTGGGCCCACCCAAGTGGGGATTTCTACAGTCGATTGGGTTCGGGACTGGGATAGGCATAAGTAATTGATCTTGTCTAGATAGCTAGATCTGAGAACCTGCTACTGGTTTGAGTAGATAGATCATTGCAAGTGGTCTGTGATAGCCGATCATTCTGCTGGGTAGAATCATCTGGAAGCACGGATTCTTGTGGGTGCAGTTTGTTTGATTGCATCGTGCTGGGAAAAGCGTACACAGCGTGGGGGATCCGGGATCTGCGGGGTGGGTCATAGTTAGTTAAATCTTCTAGGGCGTGTTTTAGAGGTCTTTTAAAATGTGTGCATAACATAAGGGATATTTATAGTATTTAGAGAATCTTGTGGATTATTCAAGGGATCTTGAGGAATATAAGGGAACTTTTATAGAATCTTAGAGATTCTTGAAGAAATCTAAGAGAATCTTGAGGATCTATGGGAATCCTAATGGGAGTCAAGGGATAATTATAAGGGAATCTGTATGGAATTTTAGTTGGAATGTTAAAGAATCTAGAGGAAAACTTGTAGAATCTTAAGAGAATTTCTATAGAATTTATGTGAATCTTTTTAACGATGTTGAACCATGTCGCGAACATCCCTAGGAAGTTATATTTACTAATATAGTATCTATCCCAAGTTCAATATGTGAAGTATTTAGATTATGGCAACTTCACACTCAAACAAACAGTCGTCGGCCTCAGACAATCCTTATATAGCAAGGGACTTTCCACGCTTTCTACAATATACATCCCTAAGTGTTTTAAATGATCTGTGAGAATCTTAAAGAATCAAGGGGAATCAATTGAAATCTTTGTGGAATCTATGGAATCTAGGGTGATCTATGAGAATCTTAATGAAATCTTGAAGAATCAAGTGGAATCTTCATAGAACATTGGTAAATCTTAGGGAATATTTATAGATTATTAGACAATCTGAAGGAACCTTCAAGAGATCTTGAGGAATCTAAGGTACCTTGATAGAATCTTGAAAAAATCTAGAAGAATCTTGAGAAATCTATGGGAATCGTATTGGGAGGCAGAGGGGTATAAGATAATCTTTATGAAATCAGAGTAGCTTGATGGAATCTTAAAAGATCTAGAAGAATATTCATAGAATCTTAAGGGAATGCAAAGAATTTCTATAGGAATCTTTGTAGAATCTTAGGGGATCTATGGAAATCTTGGACAATCCAGGGAACATACATAGTCAGCTTTTTTTACTGAATTTTTGTATCCCTCTCTGTTGGCTTAGACGTAAAACTCTGGATTATTTAATCTTATGGGTTTCATATTCATGACCGATAATAACTATTCTATTGCTTCCATTTGGATTTGTATTTAGACCATTTGTATTCTATTGCCTTATTATCTAGAAAATGGGAATCGTATATTTCAAGATACATATCTTTTTACAATGGTTTTATTTGACAAGCTGTCTTGATCCTTAGAAACTCACTTGTCCTAGAGAATACATTTCACATTTATATGAAAACTAGAAATGTTGCTGTAGGATATTATTTTATCCCAAATCATTTGATGTTTAGACTGATGGACAGAACAGATTCATAAGCCTGTTGTGCACTCAGGCACTATAAGATAGTGCACAAAATAGGTGCAAGATGAGATATGGTGCATGACGAAATGGCTGAACTATTGTCACTTTGATAAGGGGATTATATATCTAGTAGATTAAGCCTCAAATGATAACTATAAATCTTGCTAAACTACATTGAAATGGTATATCAAAGAATATCCAAAAGTAATCTTACCCATTGATTACACATATATTTACTGATCTGAAGCCTTTTTTATTAAACATATGTTTATGGTGTCAGGCCTTGCAGATATGGAGAAACCTCAAGCAATAAAGGCAATCTACCTAATGAAGTTGGAATTGATGACATTGAGAATAACAAACGGAGATCGAGCTTATCACATATGCTTCAAGTGAAAGATTCACAGACAATGGCACTGGGTTCAAGTCAGAGATCCTTCCATTAATTCTCTAACTTATGACATGATCTGTACTTGCACGATGAAGCGCTTTGTTGTGAATATGGTAATATAATTTTTGTGGCTCCTCAAATTCTGAAGTTATCTTCACTAACATTATAGGTACAGAATAAGATATTTCCAACAAGGTCAAATTTAACTAAATTGGAGTTGAAATTCACAAGTTATGGTCATTCCAATTGTTTTTCATCACACTTTTTAAAAACACTATAACTTGAACATTCAACTCCACTTTAAATTGTTTGATGCCATTGGATAGATCTCACACTCTTCTATGAGTTACATGAAGGGTGTTTTCTCATTTGATTGATACGAAAACATTATTGCCCTTTAAGCCAATACTCTGTTTTGGGGGCATTTTTGGAATATTTGCAAACTTGAAGGTATATTTAAAAATTCTCTCTTATATTAAATTAATAACTTTTATGATGACACATTCAAATGTTTATCATTGTGATTACTGTAAACACCTTTATAAAAGTAGCATGGGACTAAGATAGTAGAGTCATGTATTTGTATATAGACTATTATTAATACCCCAATGAAGATAATGCTCCCATCACGGATGACAAATGGTATGTCAGGAGCAATACCAAATTTTCTTGGTGGAAGAGCCTTCACAGTCTTAATCTCACATATAATAAGACTAATGTGCTAAAATTCGTTTAAGCTTCGAACAATTGATTCTAAGGATCAATTGATGCAACAATGTCATAGATATTGCTACAAGTTACTTTCCATTTGGCCATAGTAATTCAATGTTTTGAAGAATTTAAAGTTAAACGAGAATCAGCTCATGGGCCAAGTCTCTTTGGTAATAACTTTTGCCAAGCATATAGCTTTAGCATTATTCTAAAAATGTTCATGTTCATTGATGCATTTTGGCAATTGTTGAGACACAAGGGCATTTTCAAAAATACATGAAAGTACAAGGGCATTGTTATGATTCCCTTATTTTTATTGTTTCTGCTATCTATGTTTGTAAGGGCAATAGTTCTATGTTTGTAAATATTATACAAATTGCATTGATGTATCTATATATATATACAAGTGGTTCTACTATGAGGGACTGCACAAATTCGACCGGAAACTAATGCAAAGTCATTCAATGAAGATTCTATAAGCATTCCCCTAGATTCTTTATGATTCTATGAAGATTCCCCTAGATTCTCAAAGATTTTATGAAGATTCCCTTAGATCTCCTATGTTCACAAAGATTCTTTTTAGATTCTCCTAGATTTCCAAAGATTATACCAAGATTCCTCAAAATTCTATGTAGATTCTCCAAGATTTTATGAAGATTCCTCTAAATTTCCTTATATTTCCCTATATTCAGAGAAGTTCTCTTGATATTCTCATAGATTCCCCAAGATTTCCCAAGATTCTCCAAGATTCCCTCTAGATTCCCCAAGATTTTATGTAGTTCTATTGAATTCTCCAAGATTTGATGAAGATTCTCCTAGATTCTTTTAGATTATAGGAAAATTCTCCATGATTTTCATGATTTCACTAGATTCTCAAAGCTTTTAAAAAGATTCCCTTAGATTCCCTTAGATTCTCTTAAGATTCCTCGAGATTCTCTAAGATCCTATGAAGATTCCCTTAGACTTTACATGATTCCATCAAGATTCCTCTAGATTCTTAAAGATTCTATGAAGATTCCCTTGGATTCCCTTAATTTCTCAAAGATTCTCTCGTGATTCCTATAGATTCCCTTCGATTTTCCAAAGATTCTCTTGAGATTCCCTTTGATTCCCAAAGGTTCTCTTAAGATTCCCATAGATTCTATAAAGATTCCTCTAGATTCTCCAAGATTGCATCAAGATTCCTCTAGATTCTCCACGTATTTATGAAGATTCCTTTAGATTCTCTCAGATTCCTATGGATTCCCTTTAGATTCCCTAAGATTCTCTTGAAATTCCTCTAGATTCTCTAAGATCTCTGATGATTCTCGAGATTCCTATAAATTACCATGAATTCCGTAAAATTCTAAGATTCCAAAAAGATTCTTAGTGTTTGATCACGTTGGCCGCAACTGCGACGAAATAGTGCCAAAGCACCACTCATTGAAAAGCTCTCAACGAGAGGAATCCAATGGCATGGGTCCCACCTTTATCCGACCCCTCTACCGCAAGCTACGTGCCTTTGAAGGCGATCAAACAAAAGGAAGCTTCCCATAAAGTGTAATCATAAATGTTTACCTCATTACCTTTTTATTAATGAGGGTGCCACCTCACCTCCTTTAAATAAAAAAAATCAATTTAATATTAAAAAGTTAATGGCTAGGATTTATGCTCACTTTTTGATCCAACGGCTAAGATCTGCTACACCAAATCTACTTTAAGGGACCTTCCTTGCACCTTCCTTACAAAAAATCAAGGCTAGGATTTATCCTCCCCTTTCGATCCAACGGTCCAGAGATGTGGTGCATGCCCCCATGCATGACCCATGCATGCCTCCATGCATGCCCATAAGGAATGGATGGCCCTGATGCTGCCACCTCACTGGCCCCACTTTAAATGGACGGCATCCGGGCATGTAAGAATCAAACACATGATATACCAAAGTTTATGATATACCTTTATATATACAAGAAATTTATCGCGGCGGCCAAGGCCGCCGCGAACATTTCTCTTTCCCGACTCCCCTGCATTTAGAAAAGCGAGTCAGTGCATAAGGATATTCATGGATGGCCAAGCAAACATTTCCCTATATTGACTTACTTATAGATTTGAATTATGGGTAGTAATAATCAGTTTACGAATATACAGGATTTAAACCTACAGTATTGCCTTGCCAAATGGTTGTCTTCATCAAAAATTTAAGAATCTGAAAATTTTTAACGGGTCCCAAAGCTGCAGATTCTGCAAATTCAACTTGGGTGTTGCCAAATGATTGTTTTTGTTCAAAATATGAAAAATTCCACTTTTGAATGGTTTCGAAGCTGTAGATCTAGCAAACCCAACTCAAGTATTACGTTTTGGTGGGGGATCTGCGAAAGTGCAATAGGGGATCCTTTTTAATGGCTAACATTTCATATGTTAACTAGCATTTTAATCAAAACATTAAGGTGGGCCATTGAACCATAGGTCCACTTGGCTGGACCTGGTTGGATGGGACAAACTAAGAAGAAAAACAAAAAGAAAAACGTTTTCTGCACATTGTTACACATCGATGAGAGCCGGATCTCGGGACCCTTCATGTTGAAGGTCATGGCAAGTGTTATTAGGCCGATTTGGCTTGGAGGGTCCAAGCCAAATGATTTGGATTCAGTAATCGTCGCTATAGCTATAGATGCTCTCTAGCTATAGATGCTGCCAACGACGATTACTGAATGCGTTGTCGCTGAAGAATCGCATCAGAATCAGAATCAAAATCTTACTCGCAACTTTATCGGCACTTAGCATGGATAGCTTAAACTTGCCTTGGAAATGGCAAAAAATGACAATGGATATGAATTTTCCAAAGGCAAATATTCCCTTTTACAATTTTTTCTTAAGGGTTTTTCTTGAAGGTTATTATTCTTCTATGAAATTTGTGGCCTGGAAGTCATGGGCCAATATACATTTTGTTTTTCTCAACATCGTTATTCTCAACATTGCTAAACATTTAGAAGGTTTTCTCATTGGTTGCTTAATATGCAAATAAGCAGGGTTATGCAAAAGTGTTAAGGGCTAATATTGCTTTGTTACTTTGGCGGCAAACAACATATCGTTGGAGCCAACCACTATCATTTCTTCACATTTTTTTGCACTGGCATCTAAAAGTGTACTATTGTTGTAGCTATTGTGACAAAATATGCAAACATTAAGGTTTACAACATCTAATATTGCCTCATCATTACCATCCATACCAATTGTGCCAAAATATGCAAACAGCAAGGTTTACAACATCTAATGTTGCATCATCATTACCATGCACTACATACACGTTGGAAAGAACACGCTGGATGGCATTGCAAGTTAGGGCTAATGCAAACCACATTTTACACAATTATACAAAATAGAGTTTCAACTTTTTGGGAAATTGCTATGCACTCGCTATTCCAACTAAAGTCTCACTAATGAAAATATAATGTGCAAAGAATAAACAGAACCAAACACCTCCATCTTGTGCCTTGCAAAATCGGCAACTCCAAAGATACACAACGAGCATAAATATCACTAAAATGCAGCTAATGAAAATATAATGTGCAAAGAATAAACAGATGCAAACACCTCCATCTTGTGCCTTGCAGAATCGCCAACTCCAAGGATACCCGGCGAGCATAAATATCAATGAAATGCAGATAATGAAAATATAATGTGCAAAGAATAAAATGTAATCAAACACCTCCATTTTGTGCCTTGCAGAATCGGCAACTCCAAGGATACACAGCGAGCATAAATATCATTGAAATGCAGTTTCTTTCTCAATCTTACCACAGTGTGACAGCGAAACGGGACCACTGTCTCCAAAATTTACATGTAACAATGACATAATGTACACTATTCACAAGTTCCCAGCATCTTGAAATTATAGCAGGTAAAGTTAACTCTCCAGTTCACAGAAAATATAAGTTGCTTTGTAGACACTATAAGTACTAACAAATCTCACCAAATATCATTGAAAAAGAAATTGTAGAATACTTACAGTAACATTAACACTAATACCAAGTGCAATTACATCCCCGATTCTTTGGAACACATCAAAGCCGATTCGGGAATCTTGATGTGAACATTTAGTCTGTTATTGTTTTCCGCAACCATTTTGCAGCTTTCCCAATGGCCACGATAACAATGCATACTGCCAAATTAGATATATTATATCTTGACGAGAACTTGACCCTAAACCGAGTCCATTCATGTAACTTGAGATGGCTAACGTGTAAGAAGTGACTGCAGAATCCAGAAAGGGAGTTGAGATTTCAAAATCAATGGTCTATATCAGCTGGGCACACACTATGTAAACAAAGAGAATCTACTACACTTTCAGAGTCCCATGACATGTTTAGACCATGTTATATGCATTCTCATGCATTGCTTAGTTACAAAATGGGTTGCATTATCTGAACTTGAACTTGATTGAGAAGCAAGCTTTTCTGAAATATCCAAGCACTTGAGGTTGCACTTGATCAGAGTTTCCACAAAAAAACATGTATCTACCTTTGTGTTTCCCTCTGGAATATCTACAACATAAGACTCAATGGCAGTGTTCCTGAGCTTCCTCTCGATGCAGCGTAATTATGGACCAATAATTCTGCATCAACACAATAACATAAGCAGATGTATCAGAAAACCCCAAAGAAGAATGACACATGTTTTAAATTGACCAACCCTGCAATGGTAGAAAAGACAATCAGTAACCAATTTCAAGGAAAGAACAAAATAATGCAAAGCAAGTAAATACCCAAGTGCTAAGGCTCCTAACAATTGAAGAAGAAATCCAAGAAGGGCAGGCACCAGGATAGCAGCAGCGTTACCCAGGAAATACTTCATGCTATCCTGCTGGGAAGGTCCGAAAGAGGATCATTTTTCCATATTTTTCTGACAATGGGAAGAGAAAATGCCGATAGGGGACCCTTTAAAATTTGACTAAAACTTGTTACTGCACCCTGTACCAAAAAAGACTTGCACCCTGTACCAAAAAAGACTTGCTGAGATAACAAACACATTCCATATGCAAATTTTAAGGGGAATGCCATACTGTTCCAACGTCCTGAATGTTTTTTTCGTTTATGAAGTAGGATCAATGCATGAAAACTTTCGATTCAAGCAAATAAATATTGTAAAAGCATGAAATAGGCACATAATCTCTTCTTAGTGAGGATGAAGCACAAATGCAGATATCTTCTTGCAAGAAAAAGAGCACAACCAATTTTGAGAAAAAGAGCTTTTCAATCCGGCGCACCTGAGCACTTCTTGCAAGAAAAGCTAAACATTGCTGGCAAAATCCTCCGTAAGAACTTTCTAGAAGTCCGCTTTCTATAATGTTGTTGATGCTGAAGTGGATTCTAAGTAGGAAAATAGTTTTATACCCTTCTGTCTCGATCATTTCTATCATCGAATCTCTGAAATCCGAGTGTGGAACCCTGGTGTGTTGTAAATCTTCTCTCATCTGTTATATAATCTATCTGTTATAGAATCTGGCTTGCTCTCATCGACTATAGAATCCGGGTCTGCTTCCGATTCCCTGCCTAAAGCCTACCTTTGATGCCGATCAAATGGCCTTCGATTTTTTTGAGCCAAATCCGTCCGATTTTGATTCGTAGAGCTAAATCCTTGGTTCTGAGATCCTTCGCAACTTTCTAACCTGTTTGATTATAACTGGCAAGATCGGATTACTTTGGGGCAACCTTTTTTGCAGCAAGGGTCTACATTTGCAAGCAAGACTTGAAGGGTCTGGAGCGCCGACTTTGGACACCGCCTTCTCCCTGGTCTGGATCCAGCTGTTGCCAAGCGTCGTGGTTGGACGCGGCAGATCGCTCCCCAAAACAACGTGGCAGAAAATTATCATAAAAGATTGCGGCGCAGAAAAATTACGAGGGACAAAAACAGAAAATCGAAATTTGAATCTGCATTATATATGTGTAGATAACTGACAAGTGGTTGTACTATGAAGGACTACATGATGTCGACCCTGCAAAATACACTAGTGTGGAAGATTTCCCTACATTGTCTCAAGATTCGCCTAAAGATTTCCCTTGGATTATACGAGGACTCCTTTAGGTTATCATAGATTCCACCGAGATTCTCCTAGATTCTCAAAAATTCTCTCACGATTCAGATAGATTTTCGAAGACGATATCTTATTAAGATTCTTATAGATTCTCAGATATTCTATGAAGATTCTCTAGATTAACTAAGATTTTCTTCAGATTCGTTTGGATTCCCAAAGATTATCCCAAGATCCATCTAGATTCGCCATGATTCTATGTAGGTTCTCTTTGATTCCCTTAGTTTATATGAAGATTCTTCTAGATTTTTCCGAAATCCCAGCAAAAAACCTAGATTTGGAAAGGTTATATGAAAATTCCTTTAAATTTTGTTAGATTCTTTGAGCATCCCCTTAGATTCTCCAAGGTTACATCAAGATTCCCCTAGATTTCAAAGATTCCATCACCAACAATCTCCTAGATTTTCGAAGATCCCATAAAGATCGTCTAGATTCCCCTGAAGATTCTATATAAATTCTCTAAGATTTTATCAAGATTTTCTTAGATCCTCAAATATTTTATGAAGTTTCGCATAGATCCTATTGGGACTCCTAAAGTGCCTAAGGTCCTCTTCAGATTCCCCAGAATTCTCCTAGGTTCTGTTGAAATTCCTCTAGATTCCTAAACATGCCATGCAGATTCCCCTAGATTCTCTTGAATCATTATAGGTTTTATAAGATTATAAGATTCTAGGAAGCCTCATATAATATGATCATATTGGCTCCAACAGCGCCAGTTCAAGGTTTATCTAGTCCTAGATTCATTCATTTTTTGCGAAGATTCATCTAGAATTTCTCTAGATTCTTATAGACTATCATAGACTTTGCGAGGCTCGATGATTCTAAGAAGACTCCTGGTATTGAACTCATTGGCTACAACTAATGTGGTTATCTGCGATTATCTGCCTGTTACCATCAAACCGGAGCTGACATCTAGTCCCATCATCCATATTTGTTTGTAATACAGCTCCATCAGATCAAAAGCCTAATCATTTTGCTAGTGCGTGTGCAATCGGGAAGGGAAGCTCGCTTGGTAGCTAGTCTTCGCTTCATTATCACTTCAGGCCAATATGGTCACGAAAGTTTGGCAACAATATGGTCACGAAAAAAATTGTTAACCCATTGTAAAAAATGGATTAGTACAACACAAACTTTAGGTGCCTTATTCGTCAAGTTCCACTGGATATAGTAGTTAGTTTAAATTGGTCACTCAATAATACATTTAGATAGACATATATTTCCAAACCCTAAAAATTTAATCACCAAGTATAAACCGTTATTTCTAGGAAAAGTCATGGGTCCAGGGCCACAGCTAATAATCCCCAAGGGGTTTAACCATTTGAGCATACACCCACAAATAAAGTTCAAATGCCCAAAGGGACAACTTGATGTTAAATTATCATGACCACTGTCGTTATTCGTTTGCAGTATATTGATCACCATAGCCCACCTTTATTCTTTTGAAGTCCATTGTCATGAGCTCTCATTAACACAACATAGAAAATTGCTTCACCAACTATTATAGGGATTGGGTGCCTTGTTATATAGCCATAGGGTTAAGGAAAAGGTCTATCACATGGCTTGAAATTATGAGTAAACCGCCAAATCTGGTTAATTGGTCAAGCAAGTGAATTTACGTAAAAATATTATATTTATGACCTCTTCTTTGATTGTTTCAATTCATATTGCGAGATCTTTATTTTTTTCACAAGCATAGGGTAAGGACCGAAGTTACATAAAGTTGTCATGGCTTAGGGAAAGTTAATTGAATATGGTCAAACATATTCGTCAAACATTAGAGATTCGTCAAACATTATTTTTTTTACACCACAAATGTCTGCAAACGTATATCATTGTTTTTTCGATTGATAACGTACTATACAATAGAGGAAATGTACCATTTCGCGTAGTATCACACGGAGCTACAAAAGTTGATCAAAATTTGGCCTTATTCTTACATAGACGACACATGTATATCTTATAGCCTAGACGAATTGTTGTGCTGCAGAATGAGAAGTTATTAAACCTTGTAGATGTGTGGACGCTACCTCGATCAATTCCTAAAAATATGGCATAAGAAAATAGCAATATTTCATAAACACAGACACCTACTAAGAAGCAAGAAGATTCAGCACTATCTTTAGCAAGTGTTTCACCTGTCTATTGATATTTTGACTGTTGTTTAAAGGACCTTCACATCTCCCCCTAATGGCTGCGCTCCCTGCCAATAAAAGGGTAGAGATTTTAAGCAGAATCACAAAAAGATTTCTCAATTTTTTTTTGAGATAATACGGGCACTTAATTTACCTTGAGATACCCTGTTGATACATCTGTCCTGCCTTCACAACATTCTCGCGAACTCCCAGCTGGATTGCATATCCTCCATATAACAAAGAATGACTCTGCCCAATATTATGTGTCTTCATAAATGATATTATTTGCAAAAAAGAAGGACAGTGCTGTTGTTTGGCAAGAAACAGGCCGACCAAACTTTATGCCAAAGTTTGCCATGGTTCCTGGTTCAACTTCTCTCGCAGAAATAGATCTTAAAACTGTGTATGACAACATGGTGCAAGGTTTATCCTCATGCTTGCATCAAACTATTTAATTATTGAAGATAAGATCCAACCAATGAGGCATAGAAGGTGTTTGCTTCTTGTTTTTTGTACAAATTGAGCAAAAAATGTTTAGTCAACCAAAAGATGCAGTATCACGTTCTAATTGTATCGATCATATTGGTTAATATTTGTTGAGGATGTCTGTTAACAGGTCCCATGTTTTGCTAGCAGTCAACAGACAACTGGATGATGTCGAAGTTAACAAAGGAAAGAGGTGTACATTTCTTCTGCAACATTCACTCCCTAATGTTTGAAAGTCCGTAAACCACCGGCAGTAAAAAATTCCTCGATTTTTTGCTATTTGTTTAAAATGGGTAACTTTTGCCCTGGAGTTTCTAGGCGGCGCCGCTTCCAACGCCGCCACAAGTTCACAACAGCATTAAAATACACTTTTGCTCAATCATATTAAATCTGTGTTATAGATATTTCACTACTAACTTTAGGCATCCACACAGAGCAGACCTTGCTTCCTTTGGTTCCCACATATGGAAATCCATCAGGTCACAGTTATATCATCATTGTGAACCAATTAAATCACAAATTTTCAGTAAAATAGAACAGGGGCATCAGATAGGAGCAAAAGACAAAGTAAGCAGAGTAATCAGAGCACTCAGCACTCAGATAATCAGAGCATCAGATAATCAGAGCAGAGTAATCAGAGCATCAGATAAGAGCGAAAGAGCAAGTAAGCAGAGTAATCACAGTAATCAGAGTAGTCAAGAAAGATTAAACCGCATCAGCACTCATGCCTTGCAAGGCGAGAACTCTCGGGCGGCCACTGCGAATGTTTGAGAAACAAGCCTTAAGATTATCATCATAGACCGCAGATGAAGCACACTATGAAGCACACGACCGGAAACCTACAAAAAATCAAAGACATTAGAAGCATCTTCTTGATACTTTGTGAGAACAGAAGAAAAATAGAAGAAAACAAAAAAATTATCAAAGAACCTCCAAATCTCCCCCAAATCTAACAAAGACTCGCTCAAACTGGAGCTCCGACCTCCAAGAGCTTAGAAAACGTGACTCAGAAGGAAGCGCCTCGCCGACGCCAAAGATCGCCGTCGCCAAAACTCTGGAAGATCGCCATAGCTGAGGTCGGAAAGGAAAAAAGTAAAGAAAGAAAAAAATGCCCCTTTTTTTGGTCGCCGGAATTTTTGACTGCCGGTGGCTTACGTGAGGGAGCCGCCTGGTTCTCGGGGTTTCCGGAAAAACTGCCGCCGCAGCCGTACAGCCGCTTGCGGGTTCCGCGGAAACCCCTCCAACCAGGCGGTTCCCTAGCATATAAATTGTCAGTAACAATGCCATGGTTATTATATTATTCTGTTATAATCAAACAATTTGTAATTTGTAGAGAGTTCCACATTCTTCGCTGGTTTTTCTTCGCCACTACAATTCTTTTCTTTTCTGGCCATGTGATTCAAAATTTGAGCTTAAGAATATCCAAAATCCACCAATTATAAAATGAATGTAGGTGTCTCAGTTGCACAATTCAAACGGCCGATCCCCGCCATCGAAAGGAGAATTAGCGAGAATCAAATTACGAATGGTCCAACCAAACCGCTTTTGACATCGCGACAAGAAGAAGGCGATACATGTTTTGGATCTTAAGCCTTTGCAAATAGCGGATTGATACACATTGTTCACTAACAATTGTTTTCTTTTCTGGCCTTGCGATTCAAAATTTGAGCTTAATATTAAATAATGAATGTAGTTGCCTCAGTTGCACAATTGAAAGCCAGTCTGGGCCATCAGAAAGGAGAAATAGCAGAATCAAATTCAAAATGGTCCAACCCAACGGCTTTTTTACATCTACGGTAAGAAGCGGATCCATTTTTGGAACTTAAGCCTTTGCAAACTGCGATTTGACACCAAATAATGCTGAATGCTCTGTGCCTTTTAGCAGGGCATCTTGAATTCTTGTCTATGCTTATAATCTGTTATCAAACTATGCAAAAGGTCCGGTCCATAAACCTTCTCGATGTTCTACCTGGCCTTATCATGCCAGAACCCAGAACCCAAAACCACCAGGAAACCTCAAGCCAAGATGATCTTCATGGAATCCTGTCTCTGCTGGGCTCAGACTGAAGCTTTCCTTGGAGTTGAGCAGCCAAATCCGGCCATGAATTTGCTGCCGATTCATCACAGGAACACGTTTGTGATCTTATAAGACCAGGCCTGAACCAACCAAAGCAAGCAAAAAGCAAGAAAAATGACGCGAATCTACCAGTTGCAGAAGCCATTACAAATCTACCAACACCAATGGAAAACGAAATTGAAGCAATTGAATATGAAATGCTTTCGGGATTTTCTCCCAAGTCTTTCTTTAGCTTGTCATCTATGGTAGGCTGCAAACACTCCCCGGCAGCCTTTAGTGTAGAAACCGTGCTATCTATAAAAGTATGAGGCATCGGAATAGATAACCCCTGAGTCCGAACCACTTTGACAAATTCAAAATTATTTCCGCTGCCTGTGTTGGAATATAAACGCACAGATGAAACGCATTGGGATTCCATTTGATCTGAAGTTCGAATTTGCCCAATCACATGCAGACAAAGAAACAGCACTGATCCTTGGCTTTTAAAAGAACGCAAACCTGGGCATAGCTTTCACCTTCTCAGCATCAAAAACTCCATTTTCCTCCATCCCGCATAAATCTTAGTTCCCAAATCTTACTAACCCCAGGAAGCATTCTGCCGGATTGGCCTTGCACCGCCATTGTAGAGTGAAGCGCCAACGAAGGAAATGCAAAACAAAGCCACGTCATCAAAGATACTCTAAGCAATAAATGTGCAGTACCAAATATTTAATTTCTATAAACCTTTATAATAAACTAGTAACAGTGTTGCTGGGCAGAAGTTTGTGACCTCTCTTCTCCTTTTTACTTTTCTTTTTCCCATAAACTTTGCAACCTTTTCTTATTTTCCCTTACCTTTTTCTCCTTTTCTCACCTTTACTTCTTACCCTTCTCGTGGTGCTCTTTTTCTTTTCCCTTTCCCCCTCGCCTATTCTATTCCTTTTTCTATTTCCTTTTATCTTTCCCTTTTTCCTTTTCTCCTTCTCTTTCCTTTTTCCTCTTACCTTTCTTTTATTCCTTTTCCCTTTTCCCTTTTCCCTTTCATCGTTTCTCCTTTTCCCTTCCCCTTTTCCTTTCCCTTTTCCCTTTCATCGTTTTTCCTTTTCCCTTCCCCTCTTCCTTTTCCCTTTTCCCTTTTCCCTTTCATCGTTTTACCTTTTCCCTTCCCTTTTCCTTTTCCCTTTTCCCTTTTCCCTTTCATCGTTTTTCCTTTTCCCTTCCCCTTTTCCGTTTCCCTTTTCCCTTTTCTCTTTCATCGTTTTTCCTTTTTCCCTTCCCCTTTTCCTTTTCCCTTTTCCCTTTTCCCTTTCATCATTTTTCCTTTTCTCTTTTCCCTTTTCCCTTTTCCTTTTCCCTTTCATCGTTTTTCCTTTTCCCTTCCCCTTTTCCTTTTCCCTTTTCCGTTTTCCCTTTTCCATTTCATCTTTTTTCCTTTTCCCTTCCCCTTTTCCTTTTCCCCTTTTCCCTTTCATCGTTTTCCCTTTTCCCTTTCATCGTTTTCCCTTTTCCCTTTCATCGTTTTTCCTTTTCTCTTCCCCTTTTCCTTTTCCCTTTTCCCTTTTCCCTTTCATCGTTTTTCCTTTTCCATTCCCCTTCTCCTTTTCCCTTTTCCCTTTTCCCTTTTCATTTTCCTTTTCCTTTTTCCTTTTCCCTTTCATATTGAAGCCATAGTCAAGATGAAATTTTAGTTGAAGACACGCACACATCATCTCCACCATTGGTCAATCAAATCCTCGACCGTCCGATTTAGGGCGTGGTCCATTACATATTTACTTACACTAAAACTTTATTATATAAAGATGCGGTGCCACCTCACCCCATATTAAATCTGATACAATTTCTTTGCACCTTCTTAAACTTAAAATTAACGGCCAAGATCTAACTTCCCCCATATCCGACGGTCCAGGCATGTGGTGCATGCCCCCATGCATGCCCATGCATGCCCCCCATCAGATCTGAGGGCCAAAATTGCGCCACCTCTTTTCCTCAAGAGTTAACGGCCGAGATCAACACTATATACAACATGTTCATGATGCCCCAGCATGTGATATACGTTTATCAACACATATATAAGTATACATCAACGTGACCTTTGAGCACGTGTCGAATCCACAACGCTGTAACGCTTGGGTTCCGGATTCGTGAATGGCTTGTGAGCGATGGAAAAAAGGGGAAAAAAAATAAGGATAAGGTCCATTTGCCGGGCCGAGGCGTGGCGGTGTGGTCGTAGAGACGGCGATGGCGAGAGAACCAACACACATAAACGATGGCCAAGGAATCGGATGATGGCGAGAGAATCGGATTCACCAGCCATGTGAATCTCTAATGAAGTCTCGAGAATTGATTCAACCATGGCGTGGATGCTCTAAGCGGCGACTATCTGAACCTAATTGAGTCCGAGAGTCGGATTCTCGGCGGGTGGAACGATGGAACGATCCCAGATGCTCGAATCCCAGCTGCCAGTTGCATGTGTGTGAGTATAAATAAGGGATGTTGGTTTTGCTTTGGCATTCGTCATTTGGTTCAGAGGTATGTTGGATGACTTCAGAGACTTCTTTTTGTCCTGTTTCTGTTTTTAGAAGGAGGATAGAAGATGATTTAGGCTGCTTATTGTTGCTATAATGTTGCATTGTGCTTCAAGACAGAATTTTCAATGTTACTGCACTTTTTGTGCTTCAGGATAGAATTTTTATATAGGATATAACTGGTCCTCTTGTGGAGAAACCTGCTTTTTGCTCCAAATTCGTGACAGGGATATGCAGTTAAAATGCAATTTAGCTTTGTCTCATCTAGAATCTCAGTCGAATTTTTTAATGATAAAAGCTCATTTCGACCATTCCAATCCTCTGGAGTTTTAGTTTCCCTTGCATGCCCCGACTCAGGTGTGATAATGTTACGTTTTGAGGACAAGAGGTAAAACCAAACCAAAGCGAAAAGGTATCTTCTTGAAATGAATGCAATTCTTCGGGCTAGCATGCTTATTGGGCAGAACACGTCGAGTTATGGAAAGTCTTAGTAACCTTAACATGTTGGCTTCGATAACTTAAGTCTTACCATATTTTGTAGGGATGTAACAACATCCACATGCGGTGATCTGGTCCTGCAAAAATAAAGCTTTGAATCCCGCGTGATGCTCATTTGTGCGTTTTGAACCGTTAGTAGCTTGTCGTTAAACGGCTTGGCTGCTTCGTTATGTGCTGCCGGACATCCATTCAACCATAGTCTTTAGCATTTCCTGTGCCAAAATTGCTTAAAAAAATTGGCAGACATCCCACTGCCAGAACCCCCACTAGCATCATTGTTCTTGCTCCGTTGGAATGCAGATTCTGTCACCATTAAACAAATCATAGTATGCCCTGCTTCTCACAAATTAGTTGTTTTCTATTCCATGCTGCTTTAAGTGCTTACAAATATTGCATTGTTTATTGATTGGACAGCATCGGGTGCGTGGTCTTATTGCGGATTATGGAGTACCCCTGATGGTTCTAGTTTGGACGGCTATTTCCTATGAACCAGCAGGAACTGCTCCTAATGGCATTCCACACCGCCTTTTCAGTCCCAACCCATGGCAACATCGTGCACTTCAAAGCTGGACTGTGATTAAGGTATTATGAATTACTGCAAAATGATATTCATCATTCACCACCTACCATTTATATTCTGTTTGCTAGCATACGTTTTGAATATTGTTCTCTGCAGTCTTCTATAATTTTGACAAGTGCCATTGTTTGCAGGAAATGTATGAAGTACGCATATTCTATATTTTTTTAGTAATACTTGATATTATTGGGTTTTGTAATTCCAGGCTGGGCTTCATCCTGCTGGGGAGCTTATGCTTTGGACACTTTTGTGTGAAAAAGGAGACAGACCTTGAAAAACTATGGGTAGAACAAAACTCCCGTGTTGCCAAGGAAAAAAATACTTCGACCAACAGTAAGCTCAATTCTTTCCTCATAGATTATCACAACCAATTTTGCAAGGATTGCACATTTGAAGTTGCCGGTTGTACATTTTTAGATTTGGAGGAATACCACGTTTGGAAGCAGTTACTATAACATCACGTAATTCTACAAAGAACTCTGCAGATGATAAGTTGGACATTAAACATGCAATGGATGCGCTAAAGGCTGCAGTCAGTCCTTTATAAGAGCATGTGGGGCTAAAGAAAGTGTTGAATAACAAGACATACAGATTACACGAGGTTGGATAATGCACTTTCTACACCATTTCACTTCCTTATTCTTAATCATATCATTGTATAGGTGGACTTCTGTGAGAGGCCATTGGTTCCTGACAATCTCAAGCCTGGTGCAAACCCCCTGAAGCATCATAACTATCTGGCATGGGGTTATACAAAACTTGTGAATTGCGCTTTGCAAGCTGCTTCCTCTACCAGTAACTTCTCTGTTCCAGACAATGCCTGGTTACCAAATGGCTGGGGAATAGAATGGTTACCATGCGTTCAGGTATCCCCACTGGACTGTTTTGGAGCCTTCATCCCTGCTACAATGATTGCAGTCCTGTATTATTCACAGTGTAGCTTCTCAGCTTGCTCTTAGCTACCAATTAGCTTGCAAGGCAATGGAGGATTCAAGCGTTGCGCAAATCTGGATGTATAGGCTACAAAAATTAGCTAGAGTATGGTGGTGCCATGGCATCAATTGACCTGTTGGCCTAGTATGCATATCACCATGGGAACAAAACTTATTGCATGAGTCAAACGTCCTCCACCCAGCAAAGACCACAAATTCCCAAATTATTCGGCAATAAACAGTAATAGTTGCAACATCTATATGTTTGGAGCAGGACTTTACATATGACAGAATGGTATTGGTACTTGGTGGAGAGACGAGCAAAAGCATAATCCAAAAGATATTGGAACAACATTTGCAGATATTATTTAAAATATGTAACTGAATGCGCCCTAAATAGAATTTAAAAAACAGACCTGTAGCTGGCCGATACCATATTCAATCATTTGGTCAAAAGCCTTGGCTATGTACTGCACCAATATGGCTCCTGCACAAAGATGGTAAAGCTAAATTCATTTGCTTTAAATACATTAAGGTTTGATTTATTCATGATAATGATAGTGACTGAATCATCTTATATGCTATAGTCACATGGGCTGTGCATAGTGACTGAATCATCTTATCTGCTATAGTCACATGGGCTGTTACAGAGAGCACTGGATTTAGAAGTAACATATCCGACATAATAGACTTGCAACACAATGATTTGGAAGGCCCTTAGGCATCGTGGGCATTCAAAACTCAAAAATGAGATAAGAATGTTGTTTCACCCTATGTCTGCAAATTATAAGCCTATTAGGAAATGGTAATACATCCCATCATCGGCCAGCCAGAGGATTGAAAAAGCGTGGCTCTATCATACTTGAAGGGAAAAAACATAAAAAGTGAAACTTGTATGTAGAAGGAACTATGACATTCTTCAATGGCCCCATTCATGTTGAAAATCCTCGACATGTTCCTTATGCGCCCACGATCAGTATGCTTGAGGGGCATAAATATTTCTCTTCGACATTCAATAATATTCTGTTGGAAATTTTTCCTTCTTGGAAATCCCAATGGATTTAGAAAAACACATCCACTAGGTTCATGTCATGGCAAAGACATGGTCAGATTACTTGGCTTCTAAGGCGATACCAGATCGGGAAAGATAAATGGCCGCCGCGATAAATTTCTTGTATATATTAATGATATACAAGTGAAGTGCAGAACCCAAATCCCTTCCTTCCTTCCTTCCTTCTTTGAAATGCAAAAATTATCCAATTTGACTCAAAAAATGCAATTTCAAAAAAAACTTGCATCCATTCACTTAGAATAGCGTGGATGGTGCTAAATTTTGCATCAAGGGAATTTTTGGAACAATTTTGATCTTTGATATTCATCGTTTCTCATCACATGGTGACAATTTCAATGGCCAGTGCTTGCAAACGAATCAGATTCGTGTGCATGCAAAATGCAGTCTTCCTTCCATCACAGCAACTTTAGGATATTCTGACATTTGCAAAGTACACGTGCATTTTAACAAATACATGAAAATACAAAGGCATATTTTAAATTTTCCCTAAAGGCAACTCTAACACATCCCCACATGCAATGCAGATTGTGCAGTAGCGCTAATACACTACTACACTCCACCCATAGCGAACAAAAATAAAATAGACAAGGGAATCCATGGCACTTCCAACTATAATGTACTCCCTACATTAGGGGCCACGTGCTCATAGCCATATCAATCAAGCTGTTCACCTCCCAAAGTACAAAATCCATATCATAGCACAATTCCTCAGCTACAACTGCATTCGCCTCTACCTAGGTGCTACATTACATTTTGCTATTACAGACCAACATCAATTACCACATCCATAATTAAACATCTATATCAAAAGACCCATCCAAGAAATAAGGATTCTATTATAGTATGGTAAAGATACAATAAATAAATAAGATATAAAATAAATAGGCCTGTGCATCTGTTGTAATGCACTAATGCACGTCGAAGTATTTTAATAATTATTGCTGTATTGCAAGCAATCAATTGAGAAATGAGTTGCAATGTATCTACTTACTCTTTCTACCTAAGCTTTGAAGAATCCACTTCCTTCATAAAGTTGAAATGCCACTCACTTTAATTTTGTCAGGCTTTTTAGCTTCCAAAAGAACATCTCCTTCAACTTCTTTGAGCTCCCCTATCCGTCTAAAAAGAGGTTCCGGTGTTGCGATCACTTGTCCATACATCAATCCTCCCCATCTTGTGTCATCCTTCAACATGGAAAGACATCGTTTGCTACTTTAGCATTGAGGAAAGAAAAAGAAGGGAATTTTACTTAAATTCACGCACATAAACAGGCAAGTTATCCATAAGGCTCCTGGAAAAGAATAACTTTTGATGGAGGGACTTTAAGTATTACACTCACTAATCTCCAACAGAAGTCTGTCTTAACTAAAACAGTTCTATTGGTTGAAAGCAAAAAAGCTCCAGAATTCAGCTCCTATATAACACGAGTTAAGCCTTAACTCATATATTATTGAATTTCCCATTTTCCTAAGTCAGATCACTAATTGCTGCATCCACAATTCATTTTGAATATCTCCTCAGACTTTGTTCTAGTTTTCTTCCAAACACCCGATGCAGGCCTGCTGGAATTGCTTTGTAACCTGCTAATCAATCCAAACTTTTCATAGTTTCCCTGCTCTAGAACTCTATCAATAATGTGAGGATATATTTCATATCTTCTCATATATACAAAAAGTTGCTCCTTCGAAACAAGCAGTATAACAGTATCATTTTTATGGATAGCAATCCTCTTGGCAATATGGATCTGTAACTTCATTAGCTCTGACAGGTGGGCGGATCTGCAGTTTTCCCCGTCGAAAGCCTTGGCAATCTGCCCATCCCAAGCCAGTCAATAGATTGCCAAATACTTTTGGATTTCCCTTATACTGGAGGGATTTGAACCTCCGCACGCGAATTGTGAGGCCGCTGTTCTAACCGACTAAACTAGCATTGATCGCTAGAACTACGTACATTCCAGAGCCAGAGCCAAAGTGCACCCTTCAATGCTGCTCCGTCAGTAGATTTTGGTCCCACTAATCCTGCATTAATCCCGCCCCATTCCAGATGATCTAAATGCGTTATCAGGCCTTTCGATGTGATAAGCCTAGTAGTGCCCGACAGCCCTGTTTCTGATGCAGATGAAACTTGCAGCAGAGACACCTAACTGGAGAGGTGGAAGTTCATATAGGAACGTCACTTCATTAACAAGAAAAGGCAGGGGTGCGAGAGGCTGCGTTTCTCTTTTTGTTTGTTTTCTTTAATTAATGGATGCACGTACCCATGTTGTTGCTTCGTACTCGGAAACAGAATAGCCCAGTTGCAAGTATACCCTGCGACAGAGATCTGGAACTACGGGTGAAAGAGCAACAGCAAGAATCCTCAAAACCTCTAGGACAACTGTTAAATCCTGCAAATGAAACACTGAAATTCTCATCTCCATTTATATCTAAGTCAGGTAGACAAATAAGAAACATTCAAATTCTTTCCACTTAAGATAATTGACTAAGAAACCATCTTTCAAGCGGACCACACACTGAAACCATTCCTCACTTTGGTTGACCAACATACATAAAGGATAAAAGGCTTTAAGCCCGCATAAGGATGCATGCCTGACAAAGAAACACGGGCCATTATGTAAGTGCTCTCTGAAAATGAAAAGGTGGAAGGGAGCAATAAAACTTCTAGTGTTCTTGCAAGGAATTACATGGTAAAGACAAAAATATTTGATGTTTTTTTTTTACCTGAGAAGCAGACTCTGCAGATTTACCCCCTTTCTTAAAAGCTGACCAGGGTGCCTGCTCATCCAGATAAGAGTTCCCAGCGTTGGCTATGCCGATAAGTTTTTCGCAAGCTTTGGCAAAGTGTAAATCTTCAAAATACTCCTTAGCTTCTAAAACCTGCAATGTATTTGTAGAAGGACACAGTCTTTATTTCTTGCCAAATCCAATCTGCAAAATAACTTATGAAAAGGCCATCATTGAGAATATAGTTGTTTATCTTGAGAAAACGAAAGAATGGCTAGGACCACTATTGACAGAGAAATGTAATCCAAAAAGAAAACAGATTGCTTACCCCATCATCAACAACTTGGCGAAGAGGATTCTCAGATGAGATAGAGAAAGGATCAACAGGAATAATAGAATTGCAGTTCTTTTTTAGCAATCCAAGTGTGCGATGTAAAAGGTTACCTACCAGCATATGGCCAGACAATTATGTCAGAAGAGTGGGAAAGGAAACTACACGATATAACCAATGGAAATTTCGGCAATATTTAAGATCTACGTTCTGCGCTGCTGAAACTAGTGTCTATGTGCCTCAATTATCAGGAAGTTCCCGTGTCCCAGGTGTGCACCGCGAAACATGGAGAAATATCTGTATGTTTGGTTCTGCCCCTGAAACACTCCCTAGGTATCAGCCGGCAAAGGTTTTCAACATAAACAAAATGTTTGCGACTAAACTTTATTGAAGTGCACAATTTGCCGTGAAGTGACTTAAAAATATCCAATAAGTAATTTTTCCAGTCAATACTAAGATCATGCTTAGTGCCCATTTCCTTAAAGTATTTCCATAATCAACTGACGCCACTTGTAGCAATGAATGACAAGTGAATGCTGCACTAAAGATGGAATAAGAACAAAGTTACCAATCGTATTTGCCAAATGAGAATTCACAATGTTGAGAAATCTTTCTTCTGAAAAATCTCCATCCTTCCCGAACTCTATCTCGCGAAGGAAAAAATATCTGACAGCATCAGCACCAAACCTTGAGACAAGGTCCTTTGGATCAATGGTATTCCCTAAGGACTTTCCCATCTTTAGACCATCCTGCATTTCCACAACAAACAAAGCAACAAAAACTTTAGTTCGAGGGCATGTTTCATATAGCGGCAGTCTCAGTTCAGATGGCCCCATGCTCTGACAGATCCAATCATTAAGCCCAATAAACTTCTCTAATGCCTCGCCAAGCTTGCCAACTGGTTTGTCATTAGGTTCAACCGTTTTGCAGCATGGTTGAGCAAAATCCATGCGCTTTCAAACCTCCCCTCGTGGAATCTCCAGAATCGTGCCTCCTGTGGGGCTATAAGGGAGCCAGCCATTGCTAGAAGCTTATTCTCGTATCAAGCATTTCCAGCCTTTTTGGGCATAATCAGCTAAGTTTCCTATTTTTCTCTCTTACAGAATTAGGATTTCTTAAGTGCACATCAAGCTCAGAAATAATGGTTGTGAATTTGCTAGACTAAATAGGTACCATTTCAAACACTGCCAATCGCATATTTGCCACTATAACCTCAAATACGAAGTCAGATATATGGACAACGATAACAACCAATATGGTACCTCCTAAAACCTATTTCAACTGGGTTGGAATTCCACCTTCGTCAAAAATCCATGGCCAAAAACCATCTTCGGGAGAGGCAAACCAGCTGACATCAACATAGCGGGCCAATAGACAGCATGAAATCTTAAAATGTCCTGCATACATAGCCCGAACACCTTCAACTTCCAAATCACACTATAATTTTTCATAAAGAATAAATTGGAACCTTGCCAATTATATGCACAGATGCTGGCCACCCAGCCCCAAGCACATTGCTTGGATTAAGCTCCTGGCCATCTTCAAGTAATGCTGATACATATCTACAAAACAAATTGTATTAGTAAAACAAATTGAACCCATCAGAAAGCCCACATTGTTATTGTCATAAAGCCATTGTGCTAACAAAAATCATATTCTGCTAACAAGATCATGTAGGTTATACCACCATCATCTAATCAAAGGTCACACTGGTCTGCGAATTCACCAACTCTCTTAGACCACTTTAATGTTTGCCCATTGATGGTAAATCTTCATTGGGTTGTTGCATTCTCATTCCTTGCTTAGCCTGATATGAAACCACTTATCCAAAGAATATTAAATGGCACACTATTGGCTGCATCATGTGGCTAATTGTCTCCTGGCAAAACATTGCAAGCTCTGTAAAGATGGACATCCTGCAGCTGCCGGGACAGTCAGAATTGCTCTCCTATTTTATGTATATATCCAGAGTAGGCAAATTTATGGTTCTAGTTGACAGGTACTAGAAGCTTCAGCATAAGCCTTCAAGGTTTTGGCTGCTTCATGGAGGATGAAACAAGAAAATGTCTACAAAATAACTCTTTGGCAAATTAACAAACATAAATTCCAGTTGTAAAGCATTACTTCATAACAACCAGCAAGTATGGAAAGCCTACCCAAGAAGTGCATCAAACCAAACGTAAATTGTCTGCTTTCCATCTGTGGGCACTGGTATGCCCCACTTGACTGCTTCACGTGAAATAGAAAAGTCATTTAACCCTGACTTCACCCATCCCTGCACCTGTAAATAGCAATAGCTTCTTATAAAAGAACCTGATGATAGATTGACTTCTATATCATGTTATCCATAAGAAATAACAATGTCTGTAAGAAGAAAACCTCTTAGGATGCAATATCATAGAACTCCTTCATCCATGACAAAAATTGTGGGAGGTTATGAAACATTAAAGGGATTCTGGATTTACTATACTCATATACCTTGTACCCACATTAAATGTGCCAGGAGATAATGAACCTTGGTGCTACAAGTATCACAATTATGAAAAAGTAAATACTTTCTAGAAAGGATATAGATTATTGGTTCTTGAATATGCATGACTAGTGACTTAACAATGCCAGTTCTGAAGGATCCTTTAGATATTCATACAGATGCACAAAACTTACCTCATTTAAACGAAACGCAGGCCTAACAAATTCTGGATTGTTTGATAAAAATTCTTCAAGCTGACATTGATACTTTGATAATGCAAAAAAGTAGTTGGACTCCTTACGTTCTTCACAAGGTCGTCTATGTATTGGACATAGTTTGCCTTCCATGAGTTCAGTTGGATCCTGCACAAAAGAGTCTTTCACATTTAGAGATTTCCATCTCATTTAAGGATCAACAGGATGCATGGGAAATACAAAAGTCGTTTATTTTCAACGAAAGATAAACAAAATCTGAAATAACACCCTACATTATATAGCAGAATGGATGGAAATTTTCTAAAGTTAAATGGCTCCTCCTTCTCAACCTTATCAGAAAATATAAAAGATAACTTGGATTCAATGCAACTTCTGCGACATTTTATTTCTTTTTGTCCTTCCAAGCATTTCATGAGAAATAGCAACTTTGATTATCAGGATGAGTATCAAAACAACCTAGCCTTCTCACATAGTGAATTTAGATGATCTGACTTCCCATCATACAGCATGAAAGCTACTGTTCTTTAGATATTTTTTTGCAAATTAAAACAATATCCAAAATCAAATCAAGCTCAAATGATATCATAGATGTAATTCACTTTGGAACTCTAGAAACATGCAGGCATTCATATTGAACTTCATGTGCAAATAAAACTGTTACCTTATACTCTTCACAGTTGACGCAATAGACCCCCTCATAGTTAGCCAGATAAATATCACCTTTCTTATGTACTCTTTGATAAAATTCAGCTACAGCTTTCTCATGTTTGTCATTAGTGGTCCGAATAAATTTGTCGTAGGATATACCTAACTGCAAACATGCAAAGCAAGTCTTAGCAGAACTCTTGCATTATCACAATGTGAATGCATGAGCAACATGCTTATGGGTGCAAATCAGGAAGTATAAAACATTTCCCAAACACAAACTAGTCTAACTTCGTACATGACAAGTGAAAAGACAAGAGCATAATGCATCCCCACAACTAACATAGCGTTGGATAATATTGAAGAAAGAAAGAAAGAAAGAAAGAAAGAAAGAAAGATTTATTAACGTCTACGTAAGACCCGAAGGGTCTATGAGACCATAACATAAACAGAATTCAAGACCTTCAGGAGGAAAACCCTCCTGTTATCTAAAGTATGGAAACAAAAATATTAAGTTTAACAATTGAAAATCAAAAAATCTGCTCAGATAGGATTTGATGGAGACAGTCCATTCGTTCCTGTGGCTGCTGCAAAATACTTCATAATACCCCTTCTTGGCCTGCTTTGCTGCTTGCTGCTTGGCCTCTTCTGGAAAGACTTTTTATGTTTCATGGCTGCTGATCGTTTTATCTTCTTAGACAGTGCCAAAGTTACCCCTTTAGGGTCAGGATACTTCCTCTTCTGTGGTGAGTCTACTAACCTCTTATCATCGTTTGTCTCAGATGAAAAGAAATCAGTTATTTCTGTTTGCTTCAGGCCCATTGGATTCTTTTGTTTGAGAATATTTCTCCTTTCTAGAGATAGTTCATATACAAAGTGAGATACACATTTCTGATCGTAATACTCTACCAGCTGTCGTAGAGATGTGGGATCTCTAAAAAGACAATGATATCTGCCTCTAATAATGTAATAGGTTGGGCAGGTAAAAATAAAATGTTCTTCTGACTCGACCATGTTTAGATCGCACATTGGGCACTTCCGATCCTCACGACTAATCTTTTTCGCCCTACCAACCTCAATCTCCAGCTGGTGAGATGACACTCTAAACTGCCCCATAGAGTATCTCACTTTGTTCGGCAGATCCATATCTAAATATCCAGGTCTTATAATGAACCCATCCGCTGATATATTTAGGAAGTTATCCTTCAGGCAGCTCTTTGATGGGATTCACCCATGTATTTGAAACATACAGATACTCCAAGTCATGGCGTATAAGCTGATTGATTTCTTGCTGAGTAAAATTCAGATTGTCATCCATTATACTGTAGTGAAAAGGTGGGATATTTCCCATAGAGAAACCCATCTCCTCAAACAATTTAGATGTCCTTGTGAACCAACAGCGCTTACCTTGGTCTGCCAATGTTTTAGACGACACATATGCCAGCCAGGGAAGTCTTCTTTGACCTTCTTGTGACTGTCCAAGACGGTGTAACTTATGTAAGTACGTCACTGTTTCGAAGGCAATCTCGATCTTCAGAGGTTTTGCATTAAACTCAGCAAGCATTATATCATGGGGTACCGAATGTTTGCTTCTAATCATTCTAGAGAGAAGAGAAATTTGGAGCCTCTCTAGTTGACCCCCAGTCATCGGCTCGTAGGTCAACTCCCCATATTTGTGCACCATATAAAGCTGCCGGCTTCACCAACGTGTCAAACAGGAAGAGCTTTGTATGAACATCTTGGAAATGGAGTTGGTAGCACTGTTTTTCCAGCTGTACAAGAGAAGCATATCCTTTTGCAATCCTTGCCTGACCAGCCTCCCTCAATCTGAATAGAGGGCCAGCAAACTCTACCCCCAAATAGGTGTATGTAGAAACAATTTCTACAGGTTGTCCTTGGAAAGTAAAAGAGTTATTTTTCCAATTTTTCCAAGAGGTATTAAATACCATCACTTTGGTCTTGTTGAGATTTACTTGCAGCTCTCTATCTTTGCAAAAGGCTTCTAGGGCAGCCAAGTGTTTTTGGAGTCCTTGAGGAGATGGTGAGATTAGAACCACATCATCCGCATAGAGCAAAATGGGAATGCATTCCTGAGCGAGCATGGAGCCTTCTCCGCCTAAACACTGAACAAAGCTTTCAAGCTCATCAATGTAAAGTCCAAATAGAGTAGGAGAGAGGGGGCACCCTTGTTTAACCCCAATTGTACTGAAAACTTCCTCTGAAAACTGCCCATCTATTTTCACTCTGCCTATTACATTCTCGTATAATGTCAACACTGCCCAGATCAGCTCGTGAGAAAGCCCCAACGTTTTGAGCCTCTGAAACAACCTGTTCCGAGGAACAGTATCAAAGGCTTTTCGAAAATCAACAAAACAACAATAAACTTTACTTTTCCTTGCCTTTGCTTCCTCAATGATTGCCCTTAAAGAAAAAATATGATCAATTGTGGAAAAGTTTTTCCTGAAACCAGCTTGTCCCTTGGCTCTAAGGCTGTGATTTTCTGCAAAATCACTAAGGACCATTTCCAATGCGGATCCATACAGTTTTGCCATCACATGCCCAATCATAATTAGGCGATAATTAGTAGGATTCATAGAATCACCCGCCTTATGGATAGGCTTTATAACATTATTTGACCAAACCAGCGGAAAACCAATGCAAATAGCTTCATTAAATAGATCTGCAATTATTGGTGCCAATGTCTTAGCCCCATGTATAATCATTTCAGCTTGTGATTCTTCCCAATCTTTTGCTTTCCCTGTGTTTAGCTTTTGTATGGCCCTTTCAATGAGAGAGACCGTAAAAAAGGTAGAAGTTTGAGGCCTCGGATCTAGCTCATCCTGAGAGAACTGTTGGTTCTTAACATCTAAGAGAGAGTTTGCATATGCTGACCATACCCCTAAATCTTTTAAAGGACAATCTGATTTTTTAGCTGCCAATTTCCTCCAAAACTGCCCAGAAGCATTACTATAAAGAAGATTTAGCATGTGTTCTCTGTTTTTGGATTCAAAAGCCCTCTTTTTGCGCCGTGTCAATCTTTTGTACTCAGCTTTAATTTCTGGTACTATATCAGGGCTGAAGTTCAAAGCATGTTTCAACTTCCTGTGCAATGTTTTACAGTCATGGTCATACCAGCCATTTTGAGGCATAGATCCAACTTTTGCCCGCTGTTCTTTGCGTTCCCTAACAGAATATGGAAAGCAACCTTTAGAAGCTTCTAGCATGGCATAAGATAAAAGCGCAGCTTTATTCTCTAGTGATCCCCTTTCCTCAATACCTTGGAGGTAAGAATTCAAAACATCATTATAGACTGTGTCCATGCAGTGATCAAATTCAAAATGATAATCAAGTATCCTACCGACTGGTTTTATTTCTGCTTGGGTATGTGGCGATTTAATGGTGAAAACCAAAGGAACATGATCTCCTTTTGCAGGCCTCTTATCCTAGAGCTCTCATTGCATGCCGACAGTTATTAATGGAAAATCTGGATACCTCCCATGCTTAAATGCACCTACTCATGTCTATTAAGCTTACTTTAGTAATATGGTTGAAGTGATATATCACACATGACTCTGCACCTGCACATGAAATCAAGCAGGAGTTATGGAAAGAAGCGCTTCGCAAAGTTCTATATGCCCAGAAACGGAGATCGCAACAACATGTTCATTTTCAAGCGGTTTGGCTATGCAGGCCAAGAATTTCGGTTTGTAAATTCTTTAGCAATTTCCAAACCTGAATCACAACTTAAAATCAGTTCTATGTAGCGAGGCCGTTCTCCACAGATTTAGCAAGAATCTCCATGTGCGTTAGGTGTATTATGCACACCTGTTGTATGAACATTGAGGTAACTTGAGCCTTGGCCAAGCTCCTTGCCACTTCTTGACTTTGAATCTTAAGCTGATTAGAGGAGACTTAAACAATTGAATAGCAGGTTGGCTTCTGTGATAAATGGATATTTAAATATCCTGCGTGGTGGACGACACCACCTTCAGTGAAATTAGCCACGTCTGGGCTATACAGGATTGCTCTAGATCATGCCAAAAAGGTGATTCTCTTTTCTGGAGGGATCAAGGAAGAGCACTTTTAAAGGTAGCTGTTCCAGATACCCTAACTCCAATTTGTATCATTTTTATACAAATTGCCGCAACTTGGGGGCACAGACTTCATTGCTTGACTTGAAGTCCTAAAAAATGTTGGCTGAGAAGGGCATCAAGGAATATAGGTTCGCAAAGGCATCTCAGTGGGCTGCCTCTATTTCCTGCCTCCTTTCCATTATACTGCAGCCAATAATGTGATACACCCTGGCACTAAGAAGAGACTCCAAAAAGACATGAATCAGTTGATCCAGCATGATTTGGAATACTTATATACATCACAGACATGGTTGACTCCAAGTGAACTTTCCACCAAGATGCAATTCTACAAAGAATACTTTCTTGATATCAATGAAGATGGTTTAAAATTGAGACATGCTGTTGGTCAGGCAGCCCAGGGTCTTATTCTTATCAGCTTCAGATTGAGGCTGATTGGGGCAACTAGACTCAAGGTCGAGCACTGGAAGAGGGTCAGGTGAGCATATCAGTCGGAGGAACATTTCTTCTACAAGTCCAGCATACTATGAAATATGGGGCAGGTCCCACTGCCTCTTTCACAAACCTACCCAACTTCCGAAACTCAATAAATGACGACCAAAAATGTATCGCTCTATTCCTTCATAAAATAACGGCTCATATACGATGGGGGGGCTGGACAGAGAAATGGCATTAAACAAATGAAGATCATTCTCTTTCTCATCGGCGGCATAATAGCAACAAAGAAAGTTATGCCTCTACACTTTCCTATTCCAGACGGGTTCCCATTGAAGTTTCACGGAAAATTAAGCAGAAACATAAACGATCCTTTAAAAGGGAAAAAAAGACCGACATCAGTTCATTCTGCTAGGACAAAAACAAAAGCTCCTTATTTTCAACGTTCCAGCTTGCTTGTTTTTGTGTACATACCTAAATGTGTCCATGATCTGCTGTAATAATTGGTCTCATAGACACAAGTGTTCTTTTGTGAACATTGATATAATCTTATAACAAGTATTTATAACGTACAAGTTCTGCAAGACCCTATTCCTACCAAAGCTTATCAGTTTTGCAAACTGAAACTTGTTGCACCTTTCCAACGGATGATTGAATATAGAGAGCTCTGCTCAACAAACAGGCTGGTATAAAATTTAAGCAGGGGCATTATCCTATGCAGATAGTGCACTCTTCTGCCTGCCTCCGTGATGCCTTCTGTAGTAGATGACATACTTTTCTTTTATTAATCTCATGAGGTTAGTCAAGAACAATCACCAAAACACAAGCTCAGTGGGATGCAAAATACCACAAAACCAGTGGAAGGGCATCATTGCTTATAATGCCTAATAAAAAGCACCAATAACAAGCAGTCCTTACCACATTGTAACACGCCCCTCTACTGTCCATGCTTACCAAGGTAACAATTCTCTTCATAAATTAACTGTTTTACCCATGTTTCTTGTGATTGTCTACAAAATGTACCCAATTACAGCATACCCTTTCAAAAAAAATGAGATTATTTCTTCCTAATGAAGCCTGTTATTCCTCATAAAGCTTGTGTCATAATCAGTCTTGAAGTCAAACCCATTGCAGATTTGTAGTTTTCTGCTCTAATCCTTTTGCCCACCTCAATTAGCATAGAAGTTCTTTAACATTAACTTGCATAAAACGTTTAGAGTGATAAATTCTTCCCTTGACCTCGCTGCTCTGAAACGGAGGATCTTCTCATTTAACATTTCCCATTACATGTTTTAGCTAGTATATTGCTGCATTGGTGACTTCTCAACAGTGATGGAAACAGATTAAAGAACACAATTGCATAGACCTCACGTACACCAGGCATTCAATTAGAATATCGACGAAATTACTCTATAAATGAAATGAAAAGGACGGAGGTTCACTTACATCTTGCCACAGAGATTGATATTCCTGCGCAATTGCGTCACAATGCTCCTTAGGCTGCCTTCCATTGGCAGCTGCAGCTGCTGCAATCTTCTCACCATGCTCATCTGTCCCAGTTATAAACACCACTTTCTTCCCTTGAAGTCTCTGCTTATGCCCACATCCTAATCAGTACATCACTAATCCCACATTTTAATTTTCTATTATGCAAATAAAGCCTACCTACGTGCAAACATCAACGTAAAACCTGAATTGAAGGATTGTACAAACCTGGAATCGGGAGAGGGCGTCGGCAGCAATTGTCGGGTAGGCGCTGCCCATATGGGGAGGGGCATTGACATAGTAAAGGGGTGTAGTGATGACAAAAGCCTCCTGTTTCCTGGTGAGTTCATCTGCATTTTGGGGCTCTGTGGTGAGAGCCTGGATTCTGAACCTGCAAAAGGAGTGGGGGAGTGCATTGGGTCTGGAAGATGCAAGGATTACGCTGCCAAGTAGGGACGGAGAGGCATGTCGGAAGTTCGAAAGGAGAACGGACTTCCTGCTCAACATGGTCCAGCAATAACCAAGGACATTAGCACTATCGATTGCTTATTATCCCCATTTCTATCTACGCATATGTCTATTTTTATTTTTACCCCAACAGCCTGCCCTCAATTTCACGATTAATCGAAAAGCCTAGGCTCTCTAGGTGTCCTAAAATGTAACATGCCCCCCGTTACACCTTGATCTAGTGAACTAGTAACGGTGCCCAGCGTTGCTGGGCATAAGTTCAACCTGTAAATGTTTTGGCTGCAATAAAAAACAAAATGTGCAGTAATAGTCTAACTTTTGTAACTTCTTATTATAACAAAAACTTTTTAAAGCTTTAACAACATTTTAAATGAAACCTAGCTCCTTCATGTTAGATAATATTGCATTTCGTATCTTTTTGAGGTTTGAGGTTTTTCTACCCTTGTTTACCTAGGCAAAATTGAAAACCGATTAATGACAGACCTGTTAATGGTCCCACTATTTTGCAACTGGCATTCTGCTCTATACTAATGTCAATGAACTTGTTGTTAGCTCCTCCACGTTGTAAGAGGCCAACGTTTTTATTACGTAATGCCACACCCATCTCCCACTTATTGACTTAGCACAATGTTATGTTTTGAGACATATTGAGGGTTGAAACATATTGACATTACGACTTAACATTTTCACTTATGCTAGCATTAATTGTGTTAGCATAATGTGACTGGGTTGAGACATATTGAGGGTTGAAACATATTGACATTATGACTTAACATTTGCACTTATGCTAGCATTAATTGTATTATCATAATGACCGAAGACAATAGAAATCTCTATAAATCTTATATCGAATGCAATGGTCTCATCAAAAATGTCAAATGTGAAATGAATGCCAATTTTGCCCTTGTACAATTATGATTCCAACTATGTTTCATGAGGTGTGCGTTGTTGTCCTATTCAACAATCTTGTTGTCCTATTCAACAATTTTAAAAAACCAAGCCTAGTTGTGTTTATGTAAGGGGCAACCCCTTATACATTAACACAAATCTCACACAATAGTCACTCATAGTCTACCAATTTTTGCAAGCATCGTTCATGGTTCACACAATCTAGGATATAAACTTAAGCATTATAAATCCCAACTTTCTTGAGGTGGTCTCTTCATGTAAGGCTAAACGTAGTCATCACTTGCAGCCAGTACAGATCACATGGGCAAAATTTGTTATCTTGATTGCATAAAGTACATCAACATTTATTGGAAACAAAAATGCAGAACAACATGAGCCTTAGTGGTGGAAGGCCCTTCAACTCCCCAACATTTTCATACCCCTTTAAGTAGCCATAGCATCTAAGAGGGTTAACAATTGGGCTAGATCTTAAATTTATCAGGTTTTTCTTATACCATAGCCACCAGAACACTTAGCAGATGTTCTATATTGCCCTATATTGCCCGCTGTCCTGCAAGTGACGTTTGCCTTTATTCCCTCTTCTTTTTAGTTTTCTTTTCTTTCTCCCTTATCAAAATCCGTCCATCTAACATATTCTCTTGCTAAATTGTGCCATCTGTTTTAGTTTGAAATAGAGCATTTGTTTTCCTTGATCTGGGTTTTACCCAATACTGAACATAAGAATGGTCAGCTTACTTAATCTATTTGCACAATAACCAGCCTAATAACCAACAGTTGTTTTCAGTTATGTCTCCATCACCCGCTGTTTGAATGATTGCTTGAAGGAGGTAAATCCCACATCCTTTTTTCTTTTTTGTTAAGATATCGGGAGCGTAATATATTTGAGCACAACAAATTGAATCATCAATCACACCGGGCTTTTTAGAATATCAAGCCATTTCATCAAGCATAAATTTGATAGAGTTGGGGAAAAAGCATGAATTCTGCGGCAAGTAATAGCCCAATCTATGTAAATCTGTAGCATGATATGTGTCTTCCTCAGGAACACGAAGAGAACACAGAGCTCAGCCAAAAGGGCTCCTCCATGTTCTAGTAACCAAAGAATTGAATTTGAAAGTCTTTTTCATCTAACAAAGATTTGATGTACAGTGCTCCAAATTAACAACATAACATAACGAAATTTAAGTACTAAAACTATACCTTCAAGCGAGAGGGTTCTTTGATGCCTATTAAACGTTTTGTGCCAAGCGTAATCCATGCAAGAACAAAGAGAGGGAATAGACACCTAAGCGATAATTCCATACAACCTTGGTGTTGCGGATCTTTGCCATCCGCTACATACTGGCTACGTGCTTTGAAGCATTTACTCGCTTCTCTATTTAAGATGTTTGTGGACAAATCTGATCAACCTAGCCATGCAAAGAGACAAAATTAAAACACAATATGCCATATTTAAGACAGGCACATTCACAGTTAATGAGCATGAATTCTAAAGGATAGAAATTTGACTGTGCTTACCTCACACTCCAGCTTGGCGAAGAGTATTAGATAGATGTTCCTCCTCTCTTCAGAAAAAAAGCAAACACCGAGAAATAAATCTATCTGCAACTGCTTGAAACATTATAAATTGTCTGTATTGTGCCAAGGAACTGGCTATCGTGAAATTTGGAACCTGCAAGCATACAAAAAACATTGAGCATACAGAAAAATACAAAAAAGTGAATAGATGAGAAATGAAAAAAAAGCACCTCGCGACATTACAGGGGCATGATCGGTATACTTGGAACCCCTATCTGCTAGCAAAGATCTAACTCCTGCCGCAGTTAAGGCCTGCGGTCGAAGATGCAAAGGCGGTTGGTTGCATATGCAAGCGCCCTCTTCGACTCCAAATCGGGCGTGCCTCCTTGGCCGACCTCTGATTTGCCTTTGCCATGGTTTTGGATGGCTTCAAGCCTACTTCTGTGAAACACTTAGATGTAACCAAATTTACTTCAATCGACCCTTTGTGATTCCACCATATCCATATCAAACCTATCCCTGCCATCCAGCAACGCGAGATTGCTATGCATGCCTTGCAAGCTTCAGCACATGCTTTGCAGTGCCAGATTGATCCTGAGAGCTGCAAACCTGGCCGCCGTCCCTGAATTCATCTATACAGCAGACGTCATGGGCATCCATCGACATAAAACCGCCAAAGCCCCATATAGCCATCATCGAGAACTGAAGATGAGATGCAAAAATCATACCGAGACCATACCGAAACCATACCGAGAGGAGATAGATGCAAAATCAAGGGAAAACATTAAGCTTGGCCGCAAACAAAAAAAAAAAAAAAACCTAATTAGGTAACGATGCAGATGATGCCACGTGGCCTAGCGAAATCTCAGCCGCCCAATCTAGGGCGCCATTCAAGACAGACATACACTATAATTTTATAATATAGGAGGATCCGTCTAGCGAAAGGGACGGTTGAGAAAAATTATCGGGAAAAATAATCAAACCATGCCTATTGGGAACATCGCCCCGAAATCCTAAAATGCTTCTCTCCATGTTTCGGCCTTTTTGGGTTGCCCCTAGGGGGGCAAACCCTTGCTGATATGGGTTTTTGGCATATTCCAGGTATATGCCAGCATATGACTAGAATGTGCCAAAAACTTGCTCCAAACTGGCTGTTGCAAGTAAATTGGCGGTCAACCCTGTGGCTGTTCGGTGATGTTCGAACCGCCTAACCGGCTAAGACAGAAAAAAATGCTTCAGGCTTCTGGAGGGGAATGTTGCAACCTTATGCGGCAATATGGACAACTTTCCGCATGAAAAGGTGCTCCTTAGTTACGTTACAGAGCTGAAAAATGCATCAGAAATTGGGCTTGTGCTAAAATTGCTAGGGGAGGAGTTTCTGGGAGTTCCAAGTCCGTCTATTGCATACAACACCTCCAAAGGGGCAAGTCTAGAGCTGCAGGATGTGTCTGAAAAAAGGTTAAAGAAGGGGATCTGAAGGACCAGATCCAGACCAGATTGTCGACTGGAACAAAAAAGGAGAGGTGAATTTATGGGTAGTTACTCTGGTAATTGAAGTGCAGAGATTTAAGTTTAGGTATTTTTTCCTTGCATAGGGTGCTTTGTGTCTTGCTCCAGAAGGACATTTTTTCAAAACATAACTTACACTGCAAATTACATTACTTCCAAAACAGTTTTGACGAAGTGAAGAAATGCCTTCTCATGCAAGAGATACAGAGGTTGAGATCTTTATCAGATAGCCAAGAAGCATTAGACATATCCTCAATCAGCTCATTAATCTTCTGCATGTATATACCCGTCGAAGAGCAAAATTTAATATGTTGACAGTGGATAATGCATCCCCCGCCTTCTCCTTTCGTCATGTTTTCATGCTAAAAAATGGCAAACTGTAGGAGAAAATCAGTCGAAGAAACTGCTGATCCATCGCCATGACTGTATATAGAGTCAACATCAAGTTCAAGATCAGCTAAAGCAGAAAAGGTCGTGTTCATGCTGTAGGCCCTTGCAAGATCTAGGAGTGCACCTCTATAAGCTCTATTTCATGCTTTTCCATTGTACTTTGATAGTGAGAATTGATGTACTATATACAAGACATCTAAAGAAACAGTGTTGGAGATCTATTGCTTATCTGATTCATGTAATCGAGATAATAAAATTGATAGACGTGAATATGCATGAATTAATAGTGATTGCAAGCTTCTTTAAGCTTTTAATAGGAAAAGACTTATACTAAGCTTGCTTGCTATATAAAAATGCAGACCACAATCAGCATAAACCAGGCTGTTTTTGTTTCCAGTGTGGTTGCTTCATTGGATCCGGCATTGAAGTAAGGACCCTTTTGACTATTGAAAATTAAGGTTCACTTCCAATTTCTTGCATACGGCTATGGTATGATGATTGTAATGTTTTGTTGGTAAGCATTCAGTAGCAAGGAAAAAGAGAGGCTGTGTTTTGGCCGGAAGTTATTGAAGTGAGTTTGCATATCAGGTTCTAGCATTGATTTGTCATAAAAAATGCAATTAACTTTATTTAAGTAAGGATGTTGTCGTGCATGTGGTTTACAATCTAGATTGTTGTGGGTTTTAATAGAACTTCGTCCTTGAGCCTCTTATGTATGCATTCACCTTATCTTGTATTGTACAACGAGGAGAAAACTGAGGAGGAAACGAGCACCTTCCTAAATTTTTACATTTGTGCATACTGCTGCCTTATGAAAGTTGTAATTTATATATCAGACATATACCTCCATCTCTCTATCATGACCCTAACTACTGTCTGTTCTAATTACTACCTTCCTTCCAGCTTTCTTCATATCAATTTTGTTAATTTGGAATTTTTCGGTTTAGCTAAGAACTGTTTTGGAATTTATTTTAGGTTGATTTCCTAAGATTTTGGGAATTCTAGCCATCAGAAAATTTCTTAATTTTCCAAAAATCTTAGAATTTTGCTCTTTATGATTTTGTGTTCTGGATTTCCACCGTTAACTAGTCGAGAGTGCTTAACCGGATCGATGCCACACAAAATCCACATGCATCATGATGGCATCCATATACGAGGATATCTTCAGAGGGATTTGAAAGCCCAGGCGATTCCCTGTTATATGGCACGAGTGAGTATTTCTTTACTCTCTTTTCTTTGTTAATGGGTTTTGTTCGAATTTGCATGAGCAAGGATTTTGCGCCATTTGAGCAAAACAAGACCAATTTAGCTTTGATCAGATGGATTAAAACAACCTTTGGTGAGTGTCACTTCTTGCTATTGTATTTTAGATTCACTTTTTAAAAAACAATTCTGGGAACTGATCATAAAATTTTTGCTCATATCCATGCTTACCTTCATAAGCATGGATATGATGATCAACAGTTCTATACCTAGCATTTACAACTGAGTTCAACACAAGTGACAACGATCTACTAACAAATTGCCGGCGGTAAGCTTCTCACAACTCTTTGTGAAGGAGCGCTTCTACGATAATACTTTGCATTTACAAACCATCCCATATTGGAACATGATTTTGCCTGCATGTCCATCTTATACATGAGTAAAAAGGAGCATGGAACTGGGATTTGCATTTGATAGATACCCACTTCTATAGATTGTGCGCAAATGTGCATAGAGATGCAATTTCATTTTTCTTAGCCTAACAAATGTTCGTTAGGATGAGAGCATTCACGAATCATGATGGTCTTTGAGGCTCCGACACTATGCCATCATGATGAGGTTCTCTCTTAAGCATTTGAGATATGGGTCTGAATCATCGCCGAACCACAGATTGAAAGAAATAGTTGAAATGCTGCACTTATTGGGGCAATTGGCTTTTTCAATTCTTTCTTGTTCCTTGCAAACATATACATATGTAGCTAGCATCATATGATGTTTAATGCATGTCTTAAAGTATTTATAGTGGTCCTATGCTACTCTTACATTTAGCTGGAAGTCTATAACTTCATATTGTTGTGATTACTTCCTTACTGGCTCCAGCATTTTTGTGCAGATGTAGGCTTCATATATCAGTGAGTGAAGCTATACATTTAGTACAATGTTCTTGGGGTTAGTTTTGAGGACGTGTTTAAATATTGCTGCTCACAATAGGAAGGAAGACTTTACAGCAATCTATTAGAAGTCTATATCTGCCACTGACATTAGTGCTTGCTAATAATTGTTTCATTTATTCAATGTTTGAAGTGCATCATGAAGATATAGTAAATCTTTATTGGGATCACATGTATCATATCCACACGTACTGCATAATTTTTTTTCATGGATTATCTTATCATTACCTCTATAACAAATGTATGATGAAACTTTATGTCTGCTTTTACCCCTTTTCTCAATTGCTATTGTACTTCTGCCGTTGGAACCAGATTATATCATGAGCACTTTTATGTCTAGAGGTAGTTTTTTAAGAGCATTTTTAATGCAGGTACGTGTCAAATTCGCATGAAATGGGTTTTCTTGCTGATCAACTGACAGGATTACAAGGGCGCAATGAGAATGATTGATAAAGGTAAATGACAGTAAGAAAAAATCTAATAGAAATGGGGGCTATAACTCCTTTGCAAACATGTCTCAATTGGCAGGCAGGGTATGCTATCTTCAGAACATGTAGTAAGTGAACTCAACCATTTCATTTGAAGTTACCCATTGAGTCTACGGACCCATGTTGGAGCTCTTTCATCCATAGCACGAAAAATATGTAGCCATGGTCCAACATGATGGGTTTATGCACCCTGATTTGGTTACTAACATAGTTCCAAGATTTCCACAAGTAGATAGAATTAAGCTTACTTTCCCTTTGTTGCAATTGCCATTATATCTATTAAATAATAAACCATAGATTGTTTATGCTTGGATAGCTACACATTGCTATTGAGTGACAACTGCTTTTTCCAATTTCATTTAAGACTTCCTTTTCTAATGTTGAACAATACAATGGCTGCTTCTTTCTGCTTCTAACTTATACTTGACAACATGATAGAAGGACTTTCGTGGGAGAGCATGGCGGAAAGCCTTCCATGGATCACAAGTTGGGCATTATTGGATGTTTGTTCGATAAGCATTTCACCCTCTTTAATGGTTGCTTGAATGCTGCTATACCTCTTAATTAATAGACTTGTAGCAAATGGACCTGAATTGTGTCATTTTGGCATATCCTTAAAGATGTGTAAGCAGTTGTATATGTAATTTGTGTTTTGCTATGGAACGTGCATCTCATTTATAATGTTTTCATTGTGCTCTTTTCTTTCCTTCTGTCTAAGACAGGGATTTGGTATTTACTTTTAAGGAAGTTTCTTTAAAATTGTCATTTGAATGTACGTGGTGATAGATGGCTAGGTTTTGTTAGCACTTTCCCATGTAGTAGTTGTACTTTAGCTACTGTTTAAAAAGCCATCATTGCAGCTAAGCTTTTCTATATAATACGAAAAATGTTGTTATATGTCTTTAGAACTGGCTCTATCTTTAACTCTTGGTCATCCATCTCCATCTCCTTGCGCCATACAGAGGTGCATTTTAACATCTGTCATTTAAAAAAGCTTGGAATTTAATGCAATCCTTGACTACACCTAGTTATAGAACTCAAAACTGTTTTCGTTTTATTTAGCCTCGTGCCTTAATGCCATTGTTATTAAACTATGGAATGTGCATATGTAACAACATGTGCACACATGTGCATCTCACCCCTCAAATCGCAATTGTTGTTAAAGGACGAAATCTGCACGCAAATGCATCTGTACACTTGGTACAAATGTACCTCTCAATGCAATTTTTGTTAAACAATGGAATGTGCACTGCTACACATCTGTGCACTTCGTATAAGATGTCAAACATTCATTCTTTCGCGTACATTATGGACATATATAACAATACAATAATAATGAGAGGTGTCAAGAAAACCCTTGGGGAATTAGAATTTGTTTTTACGTGATGTTTCTACATGTGGTCATCAAGTCTTACATGATATTTCTACATATGGACGTCAAGTCCTTGTATAAAACAAATAATGTTCATCAAGTTCTTCCACCATACATATGGAGTGCATTATTTGTTGTTGCCAATACCCATTTTTCATTACATCAATTAAACTAAGAACATCCATTGATAATTGCATCCTTTTTGTACTTCAAGATCATTGTTGCAATTTCGTAGAGTTTGTGGGTTGATTGCTAGGCACTAAAGGAGTTCAAGATTTGAAGTGGCACTTCTAGGATCATTACAAGAAAGTGTAGTGCTTCACTGTTCATATTTGGTATGATAATTTCAGACATATTTTGTACTGTAGATTGTATTGCTGAAGATTTGAATGTCCCAAAATTGGATTTTGCTGTTAGGCCAGTAATGTCTTAAGATTGGTTTTGTTGATAGGTAAATTTTCTACTTGCCCTTCTTTAGCATATGGCATTGCTTTCCTATGTATTTCATTTGGTTATATGACTAACACACTATGTTTTCAAGTTATACACGTTGAGAGCTCAAGTTCAAGAGAATGGGAATGTTTTGAGAACATGTTGCAAACTTTTGGTGGAAGATAAGATCTTATTTGAAAGCTAAAATGTCTTGATTATTTTGGAAATGCAACAGCATGTGATATCAAATTCATAATCTTTGGCAGTGGTTTCTTATCTTTACCAATAATCTTTAAGAGTCTATATCAAACTTGCCCTCACCAAGCCACATTGTTTATTCTGGCCAACAGTGAAACAACCACCTCTATAAAATGTTACTAGAGCCCGGCAACGCTGGGCACCATAACTAGTATTACTTATTCTGTTTACAAAAGTTAAAGGCACAACGATACGTATGTCAGTGTTCAACATTTGCATCAAGGACTCATCATTTTACATTTGAATCCGAGGAGAGACATGGTATTTTATCTTGCCCATTGTGCCGATCAGCCATATACACAAAAAAAATGCTAGACAATTTGGAAGCAAAAGTTATCTGATTATGCCTCAAAGAAATAACATTGCTTTTGATGATTTATCTCTCTCATGACTAAAATAACGAGAAATATGGAAAATGCCATGTTTGGGGTCACGATAAAGTTTATTATTAAATATGCAATTCTTCATTGGCAACAATTGATAGCCCTTGCTTTTTGTTTATTAATTCTTGCTATGCGCATGATTTATGGCAAGCTAAACATTCTTGGGGGAAGTAGGTGGTTTACTTCTTCTACAATTGAGTTTAGGATAGTCTCATACAGGTGTATGTTTAAACATGAAATCCACAACATGCTACAAAAATGGAACATATAAAAAAAACACCTATGGTACAACATTACTTTTGGCTTTATCATGAATCATGATACACACGAACATTCTATAGTATCCCCATACGGTTGCCCTGTGTGGAGGAGGATATGGAGGAGAATATAAGGTTACAATGGAAGCATCTATTACCATTCAAAATCGCCAATAAATCAAATTCAATATGAAAAAAAAAAAAAAAACTTAAGATATAAATTTACGAGATCGAATACATTTCATGCAATCCTAAGCAACATGTTTGATGTACAGGGAAATGGAACATGGGAGCGAAAAATAGTCAACCTAACACGAGGTATTAGCGGTTTAATTGGAAAATAGTCAACCTAACATGAGGTATTAACAGTTTAATCATTATGGACTAAATACTCCAAATTGAAGCATGGACCCTTTACGTCGGCACGTAAGTAAAACTTCCCTTGATTATAGTAATCGTTATCTCAAGTTTAATCATTGTAACACGTTCTTGGCCTAAATATACAAAATAAGATAAGCGAATAAAGCCACAAATATACGAAAGATTGACAGTAGTTTAGGATCCTAATTCGTGCTTAGAGCTATATGTTTGCTCGACAATGACAAACATATTCAGAACCCATGAAAACACACTCTCGGGCCACTAGAAGGCAACCCCTCGTGCGCAGCACCTTGTTTTCGATACCTCATTCTGCATAACCTCATATTCCATGGTTTTGATGTTTCTCTGTGGCGAAGGATGTTCCTGAGGCCCTTAAGGGCCTATGGCTTTTTGCAATCTCCATCTCATGCTTGCATCATTTTTGCTTAGCAATATGAACTTTTACTCTGGTTTAAAGAATCGTAGTTTTCTAGTTCATCCAAGGCAGCATCTGTCCTTGCCGCAGGTTCTAAGCAGAAGAAGAACTTATCATCTATTTCTCGATGCTTCACTGCTTTATTTGCATAATAGAAGGATGTATTGAGACTTGATCTACATATCCCAATCCAAGGTCCACGATAATTCCAACCCATTAGCTTCTTGTGGTACATGCAGAGTCTCTTCACTACTAGAATTTAATAATGTCCCTTTACCAAAGCTCCTTATTTTGTTAAAGAACTTGCAGGTCTTCTTTTACTTCTCACTGTTGAGCATAAATCATAGTGTGATCACTATTGGGAAGTTGGCATTGCACAACAAGTTGACCACATACCGGATCCTTGGCTCGCTCCAACTCCACGAAAGAGGTCCATGCTCTCAGTCGGCCTAAGACGATCAAATGCGCGTGATCTGTTGGGCAACGTTGGCTTCGAGGCATCTGGCAAGGTGGAATGGCACATGAGCTTGGTCAAAATGGCTTTTGGAGACTGGAATATGAAAAAAGGGGACACTTTTAGGGTTTTATGCCCATGTTTTAGGGTTAGGGTCTAATGGGCCATATGGCTCATATGGAGTATTGCCACATGACAATCAAGGATATATTCACATGTTGCATAACATGTGCAATATAATGGGTTCTAATGGTTGTGCCCATGGTACAACCCTTTACGGTCGTCGTGTACATGTCGTCATAGTCAACATGTACTAGTGACGTGGTAGTATAATATACGTATTTATATTGTATATTCTGTTGGAATGTCACAAGGGGAATGGGTAGTGAGGTCATGGGACACCATCTATGTTTGCAATCTCAATTCATAATATGTGATTATTTATGAGAACTGCTTGATTTTTTTGAGGCAGAAAGGGAGTTGGGAAGATGTGCAGGCATCTCTTGCCCTTTCTAAGATCAACTCATTAACTTTTTTAGCTATGAGTAGTTTCGAAAGTACACATGCCAATAGATGAAGCAGAAAATGGAAATGCATATTCCCATGGTTGGTTTTATTTATGGACATGCGTGCGCTCATAGTCATAGCTATTTTAGGGTCTTGATCTTGAAAGAACTTTTTTAGAGAATTAACATATCTTTCTACCCTTCTTTTTGCCTCATCAGAAGCAAGTAGTTACCTCAAATATTTACATGTGAACTGACAACAAATATATGGTGTCCCATGATCTCAATATATCCATCCCTCCTCCTTGTCTTGAATACATCCAGATTTGACCTCCCTTCAATAACATTAGGTTACATTCATTCCAATGACTCCAGCACAATCAAAAGTAAAAATTAACATAGGCAAGCTCCACCATGAATCTGCCTTTCTTCCGAAGGCATTTACAAGCACAACAAACTGGATTAGGTGAGTTTTTATTACTTAACCATCTCTGTTCCTTTCCCTCCCTTCCCTTCCCCCAATTGTTAGCGTATAAGTGTATTTTTTTTTTAATAAAGATATAAAATACAAGAAGTCCACCACAGTGGACAGGTAGAAAGAATTACTATCAATGTTCAAAAGGATCGGAAGATAGATCCTGAGGATTGGAAGGATTGGAAGATGGATGGTTTTCGATCCCTTTCAGATCCTTTTGTGAATAATAGATTCTACTAAAAATATATATTTAAAATAATCCTTCACTCTATAGCATCTGCAGCCATCCATAATCATAGATATAAGAACATATTAAGCCAGTTAAGTCACATATACCTAAACCTGTTATACATCCATGCATCCATAGATATGACAAAGATATCAGCATACCATAAAACATGAGAGCTCCTACCCAGGCTCAGACTCATAAGGGAAGTAGACTGACAGTTGGGCCTCAAGATAGACCAGACCAAGATATAATAATGGTGGGGCTAGCTATAGACAATGGCTAGGTTTGACCACTCCATCCGTCCCTCCTGTGCATACTTTGCAGATATGCTAAATCGGGCTCTAGCGTGACTATAACCTGCCGGAGGCGTAGTCCTATGGTATCACCCATTGGGACTACTCCGGGTTGCATCTCCTCGGTCCGATGAGGTTGGAAGGGTTGTATCTCCACTTCCAAAGGTCTAGTGGCTCCATGGGCGGCTAGAGGATCGTGGCGACACACAATCCATCCCCGATTGAACCCCCCAAAACAAGAGCCAGGCCGACCCCTGCAACTCTTGAGAGGTAGGGCGATACCATTGCCCCAGGAGGTATCGGACCCATACCCGGCCCAAACGAAGTGACCGCCTATAGGCCTAGCCCGCTATGCATCCCTAGTAGCCGCGCTCAGCAGGTACCTCCCTCCACTTTGCCACTAGCCCCGTTGTATGGTGCTAAGACACTCCATAGCCCCCATAGCCAGGTGGGTTCCTATGCACAGGCCGCATCTAATATGAACTAAGGGGTGTAGACTAGGAGCATCCACTAGATAATGGCTACTAGGTCTCTACCCCCCTTCCCAATACACAAGAGGTGCAAACATAGATCAACCAACATCGTACATCAACATAAACATGATAAATGATGAAGATAACATCTAATCTATACACATGAATCTACCCACTTGTTAGGGGGGGTTCTAGGAAGGCTCTTCTAGCAAAATAACATACTAGCGCATCTGGAATCCTAGGTTCCAAATGTTCTACCCATGAAGCTACCCTGAATACCTGCTCTGGACGAATCCAACTCCTGGGGTCTCCATGGCTTGTTGATGAGTCGGGTGGTTCCTCCTCCTTCTGATGAGTGCACTGCCTTGGGGTTGTCGATCTGAGCTATGCTGCAACGAACGGTGTTCAATATGGAGTTTCGAGCGAAGAACAGATCTCAAGGCAGGTGGAGCTGAAAAGTGGGTTAGGGTTAGGATTAGGGTTAGGGTACTTATAGGTTAGGATTCCATGTCATTGCCACGTGGCTCCAATGGGATATCTCCGTGTGGCGGGTGTCCAATAGGGTAAGGCCATGTGGAAATGACCCTAAGCCTAAGGTTGGCTAAGTTATGTGAATAACATAGCCATGCTCCCTTTACCACCCGCAGTGGTGTACAAGGCTACTCAAGTAGCCTTGTACAGTGATGTGGCCCAGAAATATACGTATTTGTGGCATATATTTTTGGGGAACGTCACATTCTCCCCCCTTAGGATAATGCTATCCTCAGCATGCATAAAAAACTTAAATTGAACGATCAACTTCCTCTCAGTTATTTATTACGTATATATAGGCTATATTTATACTGATAAAAAATTAAATAGCCTTCACAAGCATTACGTATCAAAATATATCCACAACATTATCACAACAGTTTTTAGGAGTTCATAGTCAAGTCTAAAATCTACGACTCCTGTCTTCTCGTAATGTACTCCCTCCTTCATGCTCCTCTTCACTGGCCTGCACAAGTGCCACATTATGTTAGTTTAGTTAATAAGTTTATGGTTTTATGGTACCACCCCTCTTATTACCTCCTTGAGCCGAACTACTAGCTCAAGGTTAATGGCCAATAGGATTTGAGCTTAAGGACCATTTAAGACGATCTTATCATCGCTCATGATCGGGTGCCACCTTGTACAAGATCCCCTTGATCGTGTCATTAGGGCGGATTTGGGGTCTCAAAATGGCCCATATCTTGGATGCCAGAATTCCACGTCATGTTTCTCGGGACCAATGATGTTTGCGCATTTTTTTCCAAAGTCAGTATTAGTTGGCAAGTAGAAAGAGGAGCAGGCTTACTTGGCATCCACATGGCAAAATTTCATAGGACATGTTTGTGCATTCATTGCAACCACATTAATGGCCCGCATTTTTCGAAAATCGTATCGCGGACCAAAATAATGGCTACTTTTCCCGCCTACTATGCACATGCCCACATGCACCAACCACCTTATCAAATTTTGGCACCAAGATTTCCATTGTTCACATTAGCGCCGCTACGTGCATCCTCTCCGCCTTCGCTCTTCATTTGGAATCCAAGTCTCCAATAGTGTCTACGTGTTTTTTTGGGGCGAGCATAGAGTTAAGCAACAACGGCGAGGCGATGTCTTGGACAAGCAAATGTAATGTTACATGCCATGTTTTTACTACCCAAATTTTCATTCTGAAGTTTTCCTACTTTTCAGCTCTTCCCATTCATCGTATTGCTCCCTGCCATTCATTCTTACAATTCAACGACCGATCGATCTGACGGTGGAAGGATATCTATCCATAGGCTCGTGGGTGAGAATGCTATCCTTAACGAAGGGTGACTATGGAGTTACATCGCCAGAGCGACATTCATACGCAATGAATAGGTAGAACTATAGGGTTCAAAATAAATGCTATGGATAGTATATTGCAAAAAAAAAAGGGAAGGGAGGGGGGGAAGGGATTTGAAGAGGAGGATATTTGCAAATTTGCACCCTCAATAATACATGGATCACACCATGCGAAAATGCATATGCACTTTGTAAATGTGTAGTGAGATTTCGCGTCATGTGATCCTTGCTTTTTTTTTCTTCCCTCTTCTTGATTTATATTCACTCACTGAATCAAATATTTTTCTTTGGGCTATATTTATCAGATGTCGGGGATTTGAGACTAAGGAAAAGCATTACTAGCATCGTTGTAAGATATACATTCAGGGCAATGGGCATCTAGTTTTACGTTGTAAAGTTGTGGGAGCCGAGCTTGAAAGTCGTCCCATGACCTCGTTTAAGCGAATTGTGCAAGCCTCAAAGTTACGAGAATGGTGTCCTTGCAATGAAGAAATGTTTGATAAGACGTGCATCAGGGTTGTTGAAAAAATGAGTTACAAAATATTTGCTTCATTAGAGGTGTTTACTAATGCCACGACACAAAAGTTCCAAAGACATATTGTATAAAATGTCGCTTTCATGAGCCTTTGAATCAGTTAACTCAAAGTGTCACATATGGAAACATTGTTAGGTTTGATAAAATAACATAAAAATCTTATTTAATAAAGCTTTGGTTGTTGGTAAAGTGTTGGCTTATTGATTAAGTGTTTGTATTTTGCTTTGGGACCCTCTTTGAAAAAGTTTAGGTCATAAAACATAATATAACTTGGAATGATACATATTTTATATGCAAATGGGAGACTATTGATGAGGGACTTGGTGTTATTATCTATTGACAACAAACAAGAAAGTGGATCACACCATGCGAATTTAGTATATTCCAACCTTTTAGCTTATACAAAATTAAGCTTGGTGTGATCTTTTGGAAAAAAGATGACTTCCTATAGTAAAATTACTTTGATTATCTTTTAATAAAAAAAATATATATGTGTCTTATTTAAAGTTAAGTGTGGATATGTGACGTGCTCATTTATTGATAAAGTGTTAAGCTTTTTGAAAAGGGCTAATAACTTTATGTACTACTAGAGTTGGTAAAGTATTTTAGATGCAAATAGGATGCTTGATGTGATCCTTCTTAAAAAAAAGATATGCTCTTTGAAAAGGACTAATAACTTTATGCACTTGGGGTGGTAAAGCATTAAATGAGAAGGGGTACTTGTGTTTAATTTTAATTTGACAACAAATAAGAAAGTGGATCACACCATGCGAATTTAGTGTGTCCCCTTTTTTTTGCATATGTATTATTCGCTTGGTGTGATCCATCTTGAAAAAAATATAGCTTTCAAGTAAAAGGAAAGAAAGAAATATCTTATTTAAAGTGTAAAGTGTTAGTATATAAAGTGTTGGTTTATTAAAATACTATTTGTTTACGCTAAGTTGTAAGTTCAATATTTGTGTTTCTATTTACTTTTTACATAAGGATCACACCAGGCCCGAATTTCTTATATGCAATTACTTACTAGCATGAAGATTTAGCATCATATGATCCTCTTTAAACAAGGATGGCTTTGACCTTCAATGTTCATAAATTTTATGAATGTTTGCATATAAGAATGTCATATATCATATTTTCTTAAAAAATGGTCATCAAATGGATAACTAGTCAAAGAGTTCTTCTACTACTTAAAGAGTTTCAAGACTCATTTTTGCTAAATTTAAATAGCAATAGATTTTTAAAGAAATCTATTGTTAAAAGTAGTCAAAGACTTCTTGTATTAGAGGTATCTAAACACAAACACCATAACCTTTGTACTTCAAGAATGTATAAACCCTTCGTATTGCAAAGTATAATGTCATTTATTAGCATCTTCACGGACATTTCCCCTTCCTTATCAGAAGCAGCTCATCTCAAGGAACTGTATTCGATTCCGAATGCCTTCATCCTCTCTCAATCTCTCACAATATCCTAGTAGGCCAGAGTTACCGTCACCACAAAATCGGACTAAACTTGAAACGTCCTGAAATGACGGTTTCTTGCCACTCAACGGACCCAATGGATATAAACTGCCATCCGCCCGGATGTCGACACTTTTTGAGCACAAAGACACAACACGTCGAGGTCTAAGTTCTTATTTTTAGACCTCCTTTTTTTGCGATTGAAGACTGGAGCATATTATTGAGTCGGGCTTGGATCCTTATCCACACATCATTTGGAGCTTCCATATCATGTGGATCGCATCGGCGAAATGAAGGTGTACAATTTGTATGCCCTAGCACAATTAAACCGTGTGAGCCGAACGTCCGTACTAACCTCGTTTTTGAAATTTGCAACGTGCATATGGAAATCGAAAAGTCCATTCTCCTACAATCCATGCTTTTATACATTAAGAAAATTCAAATTTCGAATTGTAGGGGTTAATCTTTGGGTTCACATGGACGAATCTGGGCCTTTGGCTTAAAACTCAACGAAACTTGGGGCAGGCAAAAAATTCATCCCCTGTTTTGGAAAATCAGCCCTTGCAAGATCCAACTTATGTAGGCTGATCGCAGTGGCTGAATTTTTAATCGATCTTGACTCGCCCCCAGCCGGAGGGCCTAAACTTCTCCATGTGAACCACCCATAAAAAGCGGCCGCGCCCTCGAAATGGAAGTTCGATACAAAGCTTCAACCTACACATTCAAATTTTGAAATGTGGAAGGCGGGGAAGCTTGTATGGCCATAACCTCTAAATGAAAATAAGCGCAAGAATCGGTGACACGCACGCTTGGTATCTGACAAACCAAGAGACACCGTCATGAGTTGCCAGTATGCTATAATGCAAGTGGCTTTTTAGAAGCGCCACATGTTGCATCAGCCTGTCTAACAACCAACAGAATTAAATACATATGGCGCCATGAATGCGCAATCCCCCTTATTCCGGGAGAATATTCCAAATAAATCTGTAATGATGAGATTTTGGTATCCTAGGTGGCATGGGAAAAAAGGAGCGGAAATGTGACGTGGAATGGCTGATAGGAGGCCATTTTGAGACCCCAAATCCGCCTTAATGACACCCGCAGTGCCTCATGCCCTTGGGGTTTAAGCTAAAAAACGTCTCAATGATCCTATCATTGTGCATGATCATGTATACCTCATCATGACCCCCCTATGGCCATGTGCAGTGTCGTGCATCGTGGCATAGACAACATCCGAACGATGGTCTCATCATCGCCCACAATCCCGTGCCTTCTCCTGTATGACCCTTTAGTCATGCACACGTGCATTGTATCGTGGCCCCGAGGGTTTTAAGCTAGGGAACCCTGCTGATCCCATCATCGCCCACCATGCTGCGCTCTTCTCACATGACCCTCCCAGTCATGCGCACTCTTGGTGCGTACGGGCCTAGAGAACACCCTTGGAGGGTATCTCATCATCGCCCACATTCCAAGTTCTTTGCATATGCATCCCACTAATCTAGAATGCATACACCTTCCTGCACTTACACTAAGGTATACCAAGGCTTAGCTAAAAGCACCTGACGGGTTGGCATAGACCAATTCGGAAATGACTTGGCCGTCAAATTGCTTCATGAATTCCAGATATTGCTTCTCTAGATCTTGCTTCAATACCCATGTTGCATCTTCCAGGAGAAGTGCTTCCACTTGACCAAATATTAGAGGAACTGGGATCTTCTTGTCTTCTTAAATGCCTTCTCGAGAATTAGCTCAGGAATTATCTCGATTTGCTCCTCTGTCATCTCCAACAAGGTTGGAGTCTCTAAGACATCCTCCGGGTTTGGAGTGTGCCTCTTTAATAGGCTTAGGTGGAAGACTTTGTGGATTTTGAGATGGACCGGCAAATCGAGCTTGTAGGCTTTCTCCTCTACCCCCTCTATAATCTTGAAAGGTCCCGCCCATCTTGGAGCAGCTCTCTTACAATTCCAAAAAAAAAAGTTTCGCTTGTTTGACCTTAATCTTGAGCCACATTATCTCCAACATTGAATTCTCTTTCGGTTCTATACTTGTCGGCTAAGCTCTTCTGCCGACTTCTTGCTGCCAAAAGATAGCCTCTAACTTCATCGACTAACTACTGCATATTACAAACTTCAAGCTTTGACACTGGGTTATGCCAAGTGCCTGGTGTCAAGCATTAGTACCCATAATTAATCATGAAGGGGGACATTTGTGATGATTCTTGCTTGGTACTATTGTATGCAAACTCTACCAAGTAAATATAGTCACCCCATTTTGACTGCTTGTTCCACACATAGGTCCTCAACATGTCTTCTGAAATTCGATTGGTGCGCTCCATTTGCCCATATTGTACTCATAGACAACTTAGTCTGAATCGTGTTGAAGAAGTCCTTCCAAAAGGCACTTATGAATTTGGGATCTCTGGTGGAGATGATTTCCCTTGGCATCCCATGCAATCTAAATATCTCTTTTGCAAAGAGCAAGGCAATATCTAAGGCTGTATCCATGGTTCGACATGGCAAGAAGTGAGCCATCTTAGATAGCTTGTCGATCACAACCATTAAAGCATCATGGCCCCTTGCTGTTCTTGGGAGTCCGGTTATAAAATCCATGCTTACAACCTCCCACTTAGCCGTTGGCACTGCCAAGGGTTCCAAGGTTTCTGGAATTCGAAGTTGCTCGGCTTTCCTTTGCTGACAAAGCCGACATTGCCGAATGTAGTTGGCTATTTCCTTCTTCATGCCAGACCAATAGTAACTACCTCTTATCTTGAAGTAGGTTTTCATGAACCCTGCGTGGCCAGCTATTGGGCTATTATGAGTATCATGAAGAATTAACTTCCTTACTCATGATGCCTTTGGGATGCAAAGTTTGTCCTTGTGATATAGAAGATTGCCTTCCTTCTTGTATCTTTTGCAAACTTCTCTTTCCTTATCTAACCTTGCTTCCTTGCACAGGATAGCCCAAACTTCCTTGAATTCTTTGCTTGAAGGCAAAACCTCTTCGATCTTCTCGCCAAATTCGCTGAATAATGTGGAGATGGTGTTACAATGCACGACGCGAGAGTGCGTCGGTAACCACATTTAGTTTGCCTGGCGTATAGACTATCTCGAAGTCATACTCCTCGAGAAACTCCACTTATCTTCTTTTTCTCAAATTGAGGAGGCTTTGATGGTCGGTATCTAGCTGAAATCTCCTTCCAAGCACGTAGTGCCTCCAAATGCAAAGAGCTCTTACTACAGCTAGAAGCTCTTGATCGTGCGTTGGGTAGCATTGCTCTGCATCATTCATCTTCTTTGAATCATAGGATATCACCCTTCCTTCTTGTATGAGAACTCCACCTGTTGATATCTTACTTGCATTGATAGCGACAAGCTTGTCCTTATCTGGATCTGGTAGAGTGAGCACCGGTGCTGTTTTCAAAGCTTCCTTAAACTTTTCAAATGAAACTTGAATATTCTCTACCCAATGTGCCACCCAATCTTTCACCTTCTTATTCTTAGTGAGGCCCGACAAAGGGGATGCCCACTTAGCAAAATCTTTTACAAATTTCTAGTAGTAGCCTGCTAACAAGAAAGCTTCTCACTTGGGAGACGTACTTTGATGTCGATCAATCTACTATGGCTTCAATCTTCGACGGGTCTGTCGCTATACCTTCGGTTGACACAAGGTATTCGACCTTGGTTGTAGCAAAATGGCACTTAGAAAACTTGCCAAACAAGCGGTGCCGTCTTAGCTTTTCCAAGACTTTTCTTAGATGTGCTACATGTTCTTCCATTAACTTGCTATAGATGAGGATGTCGAAGAAGAAGATGATGAAGAACTCATCCAAGCATTCCCTAAAAATGTCGTTCATTAGCCTTGTGAACGTTGCTGGGGTATTTGATAAGCCAAAGGGCATGACTGTAAATTCATAATGCCCATAACGCGTTCTAAAGGCAGTCTTATGAATGTCTTCTTCCTTGATTCTTATTTGATGATATCCCGATCTCAAGTCTATCTTGGAAAAGACTTTCGCTCCTTGAAGTTGATCCATCAAGTCGTCTGCTCTAGGGAAAGCGTATTTGTTTTTTACCGTCTGCTTGTTCAACTAGCAGTAATTATATGCACATCCTTAGACTTTCATTCTTCTTCTTTACAAAGAGAATGGGTGCTCCGAAGGATGATACGCTTGCTCTAATGAATCCAAGCTCTGGCAATTCTCGCAATTGCTTCTTGAGCTCTGCTAGCTCTGGGGTGCTCATCCTGTAAGGAGCCTTAATAATAGGCTTAGCACCTGGTGCCAGTGTGATTTCACTCTCCATGCCTCTGTAAAGCGGCAATTTACGGATCTCATCCGGAAAAACATCATGAAATTTCCTGATTAGACTTGCAACTGACCTAGGCATCTCTTTCAAGCTTGGCTCACCTTCAATTGCTTCTAGCCTAAGGATATATTCCACTTTGTCTTTCATTGTGCTTTTGTGCAATTGCTTCAAAGAGATAGACTGCATGACGAAAGGAACTTCCTTACCTTTGCAACAAAGCAGTTTTCATCGGGTGCCTTGATCGAAATTTCGTGCCTGTCGCAGTCGATCATAGCTTTAGCTGGCTTCAAGAACCCCATTCCCACTATGAAGTCGTATTTACCAATATCTATGACTTTTGCCCCCATAGTCAATTTAGTTCCACTGTGGTATATATCAAGGTTGACTCCTTTTCCCTTGATGTGGCGAATTGCACCACTTGCCATACTGACTGGCCTAGGTTTTGACTTAAAGGTTTTGAACTTCAATAAGATAGCCAGCCTGGGAGAGGCGAAGTTGTAGGAGCTACATGTATCTATAAGGATTACGTAGGGCTTATTATGAATGACGCCCTCTGCTGAAATGACCGTGGACTGACTTTTGACATCACTTGACTCAATGACTGCACAGATTCTGCACTCACCTTCAGTCTTGAGGTTCCTGCTAGTCATCCTCATCGTCGTCCAGTTATATTGGCGACTCCCAATCAATGAGCTCTGCCAGTGTTGCTTGCATCACAAAGGGGCAATCGTGCATGCGATGTCCGGGCTGGAAGCATCTGAAATATAGCTTCTTCTTTATGCACTCCTTGGGAATACTATCCAGAAAATATTTCGCTGACTTCCCTATTGGGGGCCCCTGATGCTTCTGGTCCCCATATGAGCCTTTCCTATTGGAGAGGAGAGAGAAAGGAAAAGAGAAGTGTAAAGAGAGAATATGAAGGGCAAAAAGGCACGGGGAAAAGGGAAAAAGCAAAAGGGAAAAGGGTGGGGATAAGAGAAGAGAAAAAGACATGGAAAATGAAAAAAGGAAAGAAACAAGAAAAAGGGAGGGGGAAAAGGGCACGAGGGAAAGAGGAAAAGATAAAATGGAAATGGCAAGGGGAAAGGGCATGAAAAAAAAAGGAGGAAAAGGTCGAAGAGAGGAGAAAAGGAAAGAGAAAAAAAAGCATAGAAAAAGGAAGGAGAAAAAAACATCGGAAAAGGGAGGAGCATGGGAAAAGGGAGAAAAAGAGAAGTGTTGAGGAAAGAGGAAAAAAGAAGCGAAAAATGGCATAGGAAAAGGAAAAGGAAAAGAGAGAGGGAAAGGGAAGGGAAAAAGCGCATCAAGAAAAGGGAAAGAGTGAAAGGTTGGGAAAATGAGGAAAAGAGAAGGGACAAGGAGGAACAAGAAAAGGATGGAGAGAAGGGAAGGGAAAAATTACATAGAAAAAGGAAAGGGAGAAGGGGGGAAGGGACGAGAAAAAGGGAAAGAGGGAAATGAGAAAAGGGAAGGGGGAAATGGCATGAGAGAAAAGGGAAAAGGAAAATGGTGAAGAAAGGAAAAGGAGGAAGCGAAAAAGAAAAGAGGAAAAGAAAAGGGGGAGGAGAGAAAGGGTGGGGAAAAGAGGAAAATGGGTATAGGAAATAAGAGAATAAAACAAACGTGCGAAAGACATGGAAAAAGGGAAAAGAAAAAGGAAAGGAAGGAAAAAAGTGCACAGGAAAAGGATCGGCAAAGGAGGAAAACAGAAAGAAAAAAAATCCATTAGGAAAAGGGAATGAGAAAAAAAGGGAAAGGGAAGTAGGGGAGCGGTGGAGGGGAGGGAAAGGGAAAAAGGAAAAGAGAAAAGAAAAAAGAAGGGCGAAATGAAATGAAATGAAAGTTTATTTCGTCTACGAGACCGACAGGCCTATGAGACATTACAATATACATTCAAAATTGTAAAACAAGTCATCCAGTGTATCTTCCGAGAATAATACACTGGGCTCCTCTATCTCTACCTCATCTATCTTTTGTTTTTTCAACCAGTCATCTCTCAGGTTGAGAATATCAACAATGCACCCCCTATAGCTGATCCTGGATACCGGAAAAAACCGTCCAAAGAGACAACACTAATCCCATGCTTGGCTCTTACCTCAAAATAAGCGCGACACCAAAGTAAGACATGAGCCTCGTCCTCCACCACTCCTTCATTGCAGACCTTACAATGCCTAAGATCATGTGCTATGTCTGCCCATCTTCCAATTTCCACGCCGAGTCGATGTGAACACAGCCGTATTCTAGGAATTACTTGCCTATGCTTCACTGATATTGGTTCCATAAGATAGTGCAGTGTCTGCAAAGAAGGATTTATCTGAGTCTTATAGAACTCTTTCTTTACAGTTGGCACACTCCACGACTTGTCAAGGAAGCTTTTTCGAACCCAACCCTCAATATCTTCCTTGTTCATATGTAAATCCTGAATATTCATCCCCCATCTCACAAGCCACCTGCCAATATCTGCATACCAACCCTTCTCTCTGGTTTCCTCCATAGCAAGTCTCGGTAAGCTATTTCTTGGCATACCATATAGGATTTTACACATATAGCGTAAAAGTCTACAAAGCGCCTCGGCTTCCAGGGACATCATCCCACACTCTACAAGCATCATGTCGTACGGTGTTTGCATCTTCGTCCCTAGCTCAGTGTGAAAGAATTTTTTTTGTATCTTTTCCACCTTTCTCCAACATTGGCGAGGCCTGGCCCCCACACTTCGCAAACATAAAGCACCACGGCCTGTACAAGTACTTTATAAAGCATCCGTTTCATCTCAAAATTCCAAATGTCAGCATTAACACACTTCCTCTGCATAGCATATAGAGCTTTTAGGCCAGCATTCACTCTGTGTTCAACTACTTGATTCCAATTAGGGCTCTTATCCACAATCAACCCTAAGTATTTATAGTTCTCCACTACTTCCACTTGCTTACCCTTAAAGGATACATGGACATGGTCTGTTTTGTTCGCCCCGAAGACCACAACATTGGTCTTATCCAAATTCACCTGCATGCCTTTATCATTACAGAAGCTTTCAAGCACATCCAAATGTCTTTGTAACCCTTGTATACTCCGCGACAGCAGCACTACATCATCCGCATATAACAGAAGCATGAGTATAAACCCATGCAGAGGCGTACCATCCCCTCCATGTGCCCTTATCCAACCTTCAAGCTGGTCTATGAAAAGGCCAAACAAGGTGGGTGACAAAGGACATCCCTGCTTCACTCCCATGTTGCTTTCTACTACCTCATTACATATCTCTGCAAAAGGAGATGATAGCTACACAAGTACCTTCTCATAAAGGATGTGTACCGCATGTCTGAGCTCCTTTGGAATACCCAAATCCACCAACCTTTGCCATAAATTTTGCCTGTTTACCATGTCAAAAGCCTTGCTAAAATCTACAAACGCAGCATACATAGGCTTCCTTTTTCCAACTACTGAGTCCATATGGAAAAAGGGGAAAGGGAGAGAGGGCATGGGAAAAAAGAAAAGAGGAAAATGAGAAAAGGGAAAGAGAGAAAGGGTGAGAGATGGAAAAAGAGAAGGTCAAAAGGGCATGGAAAAAGGGAGGGCAAAAAGAAAAATGGAAAGGAAAAGGGCACACAGAAAAATGAAAAGGGAAAAGGAGGAAAAGGGAAGGGAAAATAAGCACGAAAAAAAAACGAAAGAGTAAAAGGTTGAGGAAAGGGGAAGATATGGAAAAAGGGTGGGGAAAAGAGAAGGCATGGAAAAAAGAGAAAGGGAAAAGGAAAAGGGCAAAGGTAAAAGAGAACAAGGAAAAGGTGGGGAACGGAGCAAAAGGGAAGGGAAAAATATTATCGGGAAAGGGAAGGGGGAATGAAAGGGATGGGAACAAGGAAACATGTGCGAAAAACGAGAAAAAAAAAAGGAAAAGAAAAAAATGTAGAGAAAATAAGAAAAAGTGAAATGCGGGATAGAGTAAAAGGGAAAGGAAAAGGGATAGGACTTTTCTCACAGCATCCCAAAGCATTTACAGGCTCTGAACTTATGCCCATCAACGCTGGGCACCATTACTAGTATTCTAAAAAAACTAGTCATACCAATGAAAGAGGGGGGGGGAGGAGGGAGGGGGAGGGGTATCAACCTTTTGAGAGCTTCAACCTTGCCACTTGAATGCCTTTGTTTGACACTTTATGCCCCAACAACCGCCCTTTGGAAGCAAAGAAATACAATTCTTAAAGTTGAGATTGATTCCAGAGCTTCTGCGCGAAGAACAAATCTTCGCAAGTGATTCCAGGTGGTTAAAAGTGACACTATGTGTTTTCTCAAATCCCCACTAAATGTCAAAAGGTTGATGCTAAAAGTAATATATTTTGATGTCACATGGGCGTCAATTTTCGCGTCAAGTATTGGGTCACGGATACATAACGAAAAAAGTGACACAAAGACAACATTTGTGGCAATTATATGACATGGCTGTGTCAAGCTTATATCCATGTTCTTCAACAATTGCATCATATTTTTTATCATATTAAGTTTCAGTTTTACAACTAAATTATTACACCATATTGACATCCTTATTTCATAGGTTGATAAATTTTGTGTCTCTTAAAACATATTTATGCTCTCTTAAAAGGTATTTTGTGTGTCATTTTGCTATGCAATTATAGCAATCTTATTCTACTTTCATAACACGATTGTGGCACTTTTAATTATGTAATTATAACAACCTAGTTTCATTTCTCCAATATTTGTAGAATAAAATTGTGTCCATATTTATGTTTTTTGTGACATCTACGTGTCAATTTTATGAGCAAATATAATATCAATTTTTTTTATCCAGGTTACAACTCGTCTTTGTGACAATTCTACCTTTAATTTTTGTCATTTTTGTATTTCATCAACACATGCCTTTTCCGACATATCTATATTTTAAATGTTTTTTTATCAAATTAGTTTTTCATCATGTATAAAGAACAAAAAAAAAAAAAGATTGAAAAAGAAGAAATTGCACAGGTAATGACAAAAATCTTTTTAATCACGCTGCACAAAATAAAGAATAGTGTTTAAGTTCAAATAAAATATCATTATGCATTTAGACTACTGCAACAAAAGTATTTGTATAAAGCAGAGTAAAAGTAACTTGTAAATTGAGTATTGAAAAGAAATGTTGTCCTGTTGTAAGAAAATCTCGCATGGACATTAAAAAAGAAATGGTATTTTGATTCCTGATGCAATATTATGATTGCATCCAATAATTGTTAACTACTGTTGTTAGCTGGTTCGATCTTCATCCTTAACTCTCACCTAGTCTATTAGCTATGTTTTCTTGATGATAAGCTTTTTTGGACAAAGTAGAACCAAGAATAAATGCAACTAACAAGAATTACATATCTATTCCAATACTAAGGATGCAAAAGTCATGGTGAGCCCTTTAATTTTCTCACACATTTATACTCCATATTCTGGTGTAACATTGGCTGCCATGGGAACGTCAAACAAAGAAAAAACGTTAATTGGCCAAGGGTCAAGAAGCAACTATTAAGATGATGGGTAATTGGCAATTAAATGAAGCATGGTAATAATACCTAGGAAACAACTATTAAGATGTAAGTATTCATAATGAAATGAAGCATGGTAATAACACAGATAGTGAATGGTATAAAAATGTACTTCCACAACTAAAATCAGGTGCATGAGCTACTTTCAACCCTTCACATCCACTTACACCAACTCCAACATGTGAGGCTTGTATCATCAGAACTTCATTAGCCATATCCCTTATAGCAATAGTTCTATAATGCTGACACTTTACTTTACTGCAAAGGTCTTTCCCTTGAAAACCTTTCGAGGCAGGGGTTTTTTAATCCTAGTAGTAATGATTGTACTAGCCCATTGTATGGGTCCCATGACCTATTGGTCTCCGTGGACGTTAAAAAAACTATTCTATTCTATTCTATTCTATTCATAAGCTGCAAGTAAAACAATAATATGACCTATATATGAATGACAAGAATAAGAGTACTCGATGGTTTCAATGGTTTTTGCATCTGCAATTCAATTAGACACTTGGATGGACAAAGAGCTCACTTAGACACTTGGATGGACAAAGAAACGAAGCTTCCTCAGACATCCATTATTATTACTGCACTCTTCCATTACTATAGTGAAGCAAAAATGAAGCAACAATCTTAGTTCATACCTAAGCCTTTTGAGATGATTTGACTTGACAGCAAATAACAGTTCCTTAAAGTGTTTCCAACTTAGTTAGAGCCTCCATTTGGTCCTTCAGAGCAAGCTTGAGTGTTCCATCATCAATAATAAATGCTAAAGCCTACAAATATTGATTGCCATCATAATTTACCAAGCACAAATAGCCTTGGACACAAAAATGACAATAAGCTCTAAATATCTTATGCCTTGTATTGCCTTGGACACAAAAACGACAATAAGCTCTAAATATCTTATGCCTTGTACTAGAATCTTGCTACAGATTTTCTATTCAACAAGCTGTGCAGTTTGTACTTATACAAATGCAAGCTTTCATGATTTAAACACAGCCATCAATTTTTGTTATACATATAGGTAGCTTTCAAAGTCATATTTCCCTTCACATTTGCGTGTTTGTGTACTTGTGGAATCTCATGGAAACTGTGATGAGTTTGCTTTCAAATGCAAACTCAAAACATAAAACTTTGCAATGCCATCAAGTGCTTGTAATATGTATTGAAGGCCCTTGTTGCGAGGATCATAATATTTTCCATGGATCAGAATAAATTTGGATCCTCATGAGCAACCTCATGCATTAGCCATAATTGAAAGCTACATAAGCCATAATTGAAATGTTGACATCTGATTCTTCTAAAAATCTACTTTCCTTCCTAACCCTCCTCTTTCTAAGCCATAACCTGATCATTTTGCTGTGGACGTCAACGCCTCTTCTTCCGCAAACAACTCTCAACCCTTTATTCTACTAGCAATTTTTAGCTATGTTGCTCTACCTTGATATAAGGACTAATATACATTGTTTCTTATGGCAGGAGAATTATGTCGGACTGTAAATTCAAGAACTGGATGCTATTATTCATGAGGCATAAAATAACTATCAATGTAGGCTATTCATTAGAGTGCCATGACCAGCATGGTGGGTTGCCAAATCCAACAATGACAGGCTGCCAAATGCAATTATGAAAGAAGAGAAATAAAAATGAGAGGAAGGGGAAGGCTCCTTACTAGAATGCATTAGCCATAATTGAAATATTGATTTCTATTTTTTCTCGAAATCTGTTTTCTTTCTAGCCCTCCTCGTTCTGGGCCATAGCCTGACCATTTTGCTGTGGATGTCAATACCTTTTGCTTTTTATGCTTTAACTACATTTAGATGGATTCAGAATGGTGTAGGTGATTAATTTCTCGGCTCCTGGTTCTACTAGCAGTTCTTACTTATGTTTCTCTACCTTGATAGGAAACTATTATACTGATTTTTATGGCTAGAGACTAATATACATTGTTTCTTATATGGCAAGAGAATCATGTCGGACTGTAAATTCAAGAACTGGATGCTATATTCATGAGACACGACATAACTATTGTTGTAGGCTAAATCAAAATGCCATGACCAGAATGGCAGGCTACCAAATCTGACTATAAGAATTATGGCAGACTCTAATATCAAGAACTGGATGTTATTATTCATGAGACATGAAATAACTTTTGCAGAAGGTTATTCATCAAAATACCATGACTAACATGGCGGGCTGCCAAATCCGACTATGAGGGCTACCAAATGCAATCATAAAAGAAGAGAAACAAAAATGAGAGGAAAGGGGCTTCTTACCAGAATGGATCGATCTCCATGTATTAGCGTGAAAGCAGAAAACACAGCCCCGATGCAATAAGAAGTTATTTCGTGGCTTCTCTCCATACATTTTGGCCTATTATCTAATGTTGCTGGCCCTTGATCTGGAAAGTAGAAGATCTAATGGTAAAACTTAATGCCACATCATATTTTTGCTTAGGTGAAAGTGTTACATGGATAGGTTAGAATTCCAGGAAAAGCGGTAGGCCCGATGGGGCTGATGTGAGGAAAAAAAAACAAAAAAAAAACCTTATTTTTAGGTATGCTGCTATTATGGGCATCCAAACCGTACTCTAAAATACCAAAAATTTGGGGAAAAAAAACACCAAAAATAGCAACCCCGACAAACTATACAGTCTAAACCATTAACACTAGAGTTGTCCCTTGATGGACCATAAATGGTTCATTTGTACAGTTTGCTTTAAAATTTATATAAAATCAATAACATAAAATTCAGTTGAACCCTTTCTATATGTTAACATATGGCAGTCACTTTGCATAGGAAAAATAGTTAAAATTGCATATACCCCTAAAATTGAAAGTTATGCTTGGGTGAATCAAGGGGGGTCAAGTCCAGTTTGTCTCATGTTTATATAATATAAAACTGTTTCAAGAAAAGGATTTTTTTATTTTTTTAATTATAATGATATTTTTCTATATGAGATAAGAATGAATACACAAAAAACCTTGTTCCAATCCGAAGTCTAGGAAGAAAGATATAGTCAGTCAAACATGATAGGGCCAAAACAGTTTTCTGTCTTCTGTGGACTAATAATGGTTCCCAGAAGGCTGTTTCAATTAAAAATCTATAACTTTTACATGAAAATGATTTTTTACTTCAAATTTGGTATATAAGTAGTTGACTAATTGCTTCATACATAAAAAATATTTGTTGGTCTGTAATTTGAAGGTTCAGCTTTGACTTATAGTTAACAATTTTAAGTGACTTTTAATTGATGTTTATTTTATTATATTTGAAGGAAATAGTATGTCATTGAAAAAGTCATATATAAATGCTTGTATGGATATGAGATCAATGAAAAAACAAGTAAAGAAAAAGAGCAAAAGGCACGATCATGATAAATCAATAAAGGTTTTTGTACCTAAGACCATTACTGGTCCATAGGTTCATTTTAAATCAATAACTTATTTACCTTACTCAATCTCAAGTTGAATTTTAGGATATTGGTATTTCAATGGGCTCTTCTATCAATAAAAAACACCTATTGCTAGGTTTGGGCTAAAACTTTTAGTATTAGTTCCAAGTTATCATCAAATGTTTTTAATGTTTGATCTCTAGATTTGTGCCTTGAGAATGAACTTCAAACACCATATTTCAAAGCTTCCCAAAGTTAAGAAAGCAATTCAAGATGAACCAAGGAAAAATATGAAAAGGTATGACTAAAGAAGACCAAGATAGACTGCTACGTCGATGCCAATTACTGGTCCACATGACCTCTCATTTCAAAGTTAAGAACATCATCATCTTAATCAATTCTTTAGAATATAGTTTATACCATATTTTGTATGATAACATTAGTTGGTTAGGGAGGATTGTCTATCTAAAGGGTGATATCGAAGCACGAAAATTAAGCAGTTAAGGGCTACATTGAATGTACGAGGAAGTCCACTTACACCTTTATAGACGATGAGAAATCATAATATTATTATAGGGGACAAAATGAATAGACCTAGTGCAAAAAAATAGAGAAATTTTCTCAATCCACTTGGTTTAATCCTGGACCTATAAATAGTCCATGCTTATTTATATTCAAATCTTGTATATAATACACTATTTTAACATGAAATTTGAGATATATATTGCCAACAAAGGTTCAAATTTACAAAAATTATAGCCTATCATAAAAGTTGATCTACATGTACTATGGACTACAATACTTTGGAGCAGCCATACATTGACTAACTTTATAATAGTGGAAAATAAGTAGATTTCTTCATTTTCTTCTAATAAGACCACACCAAGGCCCCAATATCCCTTTTTATCATCTATTGTGCCATTTAAAAGACCTATGGGAGAAATGTAGTGCAATAAGTTAATATTTTAGATGAACTAGAAAATTAGGTACGGAAAGTCTTTTGATCTATTTAATTATAGTCATGGCTAAAGTTCATGATATAATTGTCCTCCATTCATCAATAGCCATCACTACCTACATCATTGTTGAGTTTTAGACCTATAAGGGTATAATCAACGCACTTTGGAACCCTTTTTTGTGTTCATCCTGTTATATTAGATCTTGTTTAGATCTAGATAATGCATGGTTATACCTTAGTTACATTATATTTATGTTGATAAAGTAAATTCCTATATAGAGTTAATTAGAATGCATCATTTACTATCCTTATGAGACTTATAGATGGGGTTTATTGGAGCACTTTAACCTATATTTTTATTTTAAATTCTGTACAATAATTTCTTTAGTTAATAACGATACTAATATAACATATAAACATCTAAAACATTCCTTGCACTATAGCTTGTCTTGTTAAGGACTCATTGTCACAAATTAAGTCAAAAGTTGTAATAATAAGAGAGAAATAATTCTTGAATCTCATGCAGCATTTTTAAGCAAAATAGGTTTTGGCGACTTCAATTGACATCAAATGATAGCGGCCAAACATACAAATCGATATGTTTTATCCTAATATATCAATTACTTTCATATTTAGCAAGGTCTAGACACTTTTATGCTACAAAATTGAAGAATGCAGTTCTAGAGTGCTGTAAAAACTGCCAAATTCTCCAAAGTTTAAACAATCATACCAATATAAAGGTGAATCCAGTAGTCATGAAATTCTCACAAGTCGTTAAGAATCAAGTGAAGACTCAAATAGTGTAGTATATTTTAAAATTAAAATTTCTCTTGTGAGATATATGGGTTTAAGTGGCAGGGGTACGGTGGACCATTACCAGAAATGGTCCCCGGGACAACTTTAGTGTTAAAATACTAGGGTCTGATTCCAACTGTAGCACATAAAAAGGAATATATATCCATTCCTTACTCCATGACAAATGTATATATACATCCTTATACATAACTAGAATAAGTAATCAAACCTAATTAAGGGGGTTTATTCCCCTAAACCACATTAAATTATATAAATAGTAAGAAAAATGTGGGACGTAAATCTGCAGGCCAATAAGAACAGAATTGGAGGCCTACATAGGACCTAAGTGTCCCAAGTTGTTTCTGTCTTCATTATGATTATGCTAGATTCTTTTTCTTTTTCTTTTTTTTTTTTTGTTATGATTATGCTATGTATTTTCCTTCTTATTTAAGACAATGTCTGATTTCTGTTCTCACTTATTGTCTTCCTTGAAAATTATTAAAACATGACACATATGCACTCATTGATTGCAAGGCATTTATGGCGGCCATTAATAAACTCGAATATTTCGTGAGTCGTGACGTTGACGTTGGATTTGATGCTGACCCAACTGGATTATCACAGATGGCTTGCTAAAATTGCTCTTATGTTGAAGCAGGCTTGCCCTATTAGGCAAAATTAGCACTGACAACTTTATATTTAGAATAAAGTGAAGCCCAACTCAGAACATTCAAATTTAGGAGAAGGTTGTTGCAAAATGGCTGCAATATCCGAGAACTGGCATGGAAAAGAGCAAATTCGAAATGGGTCACAGGGATCAACCCAAATCTGACATGAGTCATAAATTGAACCAAAATCTGGGATAAGCAAGGGATAATAGCTGAAATTTGGCTTATAACAGAGCGTGGGAGCCATAGTTGGCATAGAACGGCGTTCTATGCCATTAGAACGACAGAACGCCATGTTGAAATAGCAGGCGTGCTACTGTACCGTGTCCGTGACAAAAAATTGGGAGTTTTTTGGTGTTGGCAAGAACATTGTGTGGAACGGCCGTTCTGCCCCAAATTCCATCGTTCTCAAGGCAAAGAACGCCAAACTAAGAATTACCGCCAAAATTGATTAAAGACTACCATTTCTTTCCCGATTCTGGGGGAGATATTTGCCCAGCCGGATGAATGCAGCTCCTACCTTCTATATTTGCACCTGCAATAGCATTTCATGGCAACAAAACTTACGCATCTACTGCTGGTCGATTTCAGCGCCTGAGGAAACAAAAATGCTTTAAGTTATTGATTCCTGAATCTTCTTGTCATTTTCTATTATGAGCGAGTTTGTTTAGGCAAACCAAATCATTTTCATGGATCTGCATAATTTTCACTACGCTTTCTTCAACCTTTTATTTCTCCAATGCACACACCGTTGGATTCATAGCTTGTTTCGCATCCAAGATGGCAGAGCTTCCTTTGCATCCAAAAGTTTAAGAGTTGCATAGCATGCCTCTGGTGGGCTGCTTTTTGTGCTCTGTATTGCGCTATGGTGATCCACTGGTTTGTCTTTTGCCAATCACTTTCAAATCATTTCCATTATGTGATCTCTCCAGATTTTGTAGCTTCGCCATGTTCTCTGCATAAGAATAACTTTATCTTTGAGACAGTAATCCTTGCATAGGTTCACATATCTAATCAGGAGTTCTTGATCATCTTTAAAAGATGGGTGATATCTAGATCATCTTAAAAAGATGGATTTCCCCATCATTTCACACTCTATTTCACCACTGTATTCTTTTCCAAACAAATTTAAATTCACTTCTCTTCCATTTTATTTTGTAGAATGACAAGCAGAGAATCTGAGCGGTGGAATGAAGTTAATGCCACATGTCATAATTCTGGGATATGCAGGTATTGCAAAGCCAACAAAATAAGCTTAGGCTCAAGGATTTTGATATTTTGTTTTGGCTTATTGCATAAGGAGATCTGCTTTTGATTGAAGTACATTTATTTATTATAAAAAAAAAGTATGCACTATTCAAGTGCATTCAAGTTTTTTATGCATTTTGAGACTTTGTTGTTGGGTGAAAGTATGCTGGTGGGTATCAAAAGCATGCGTCCGGACGCATGCTTATAGCAGGGTTTTAGCCCGCTTAAAGCACCCCTGTTTTTGCTTAATTTGGGGTGCTGATGGGTGTAACTGCCCGTCATTTTTTTTTACGCCCTTCATGTACTAACACGTCCACTTCACGAATGAACCGTTAGGAAAATGATTGTGGGTTTTTGGCTGGATTTTCGCGCGAGTGGTGTGGTAGTACGTTGCAAATTGGATTACTTCGTCATGGGCCGCGAAAATTCTCCCTCCAATTCACTTATCCTCCCTCTCTCAGGAATTTCATGGCGCTCCCTAATACCGGCCTGGAGGCAATCACACGTTTAGCATTGGATTTTCGGCCTGATGAATCCCAATACAAAGGTTCCGCATTTGTTGGATGTCAATGCAACACAGAAATATCACGTGAAGATCCGGTTTCCTCCTGCAATTTACGAGAAATTGGATGCGGCGAAAAGAGAGAATACAGACACGGAATAAGATGAAAAGAGCGGCGGAACGGGAGGATCGAGCATGAGACGCAGGCAAGAAATAGCCAAGCAAGTAGTTGATTACTTCAATAAGCTCACCAAAAAGCATTCACCCGAACTCAAGGCTGATGTGATGAAGAGGGTGGTTCATCACCACGAAATGGAAATCTCAGAACCTGGACTTTTGCCAAATCCAAAGGAGTGCAAGGCAGCGGGGGTGCTGCTCAACAACTTGAAACAGACAATGGCAGCCACAAAGAGGCAAAGGAACCATGATATTTGGAGAGCCAGAACCTCAACACTTGTGATGGCTTCTTCCACAAAATCGAGATGCAATTCCACTATGGCGGTAATGTTAGGTACATCTATTTCTTGCCTTCATGCCTGTGCTTCTTCATGCTTTCAAGTGCTTGTATCTGCTGAGTGATGCTGGCTGGGATATGTTCATTGATACATGTGCAATATTTCTTATGATAGGTTGCATGAGGTCAACAATTGCAACTGCTGCATTAAGGAAATCGGAAGCCTTCCTTGGAAATGGTCCGTGGTCTGCTTTCCAAAAGAGGTTGAGGTGCGATTCTCTCACCCCTGCTTGCAAGCAAAGCATAACAGAATTCTGGAAAGAAAACAGCAGAGTCTCTCCTTGCAAGAAAGATGTTGTGAACACTGTTGGAGAGTCAGGCTTCCGAATTTCTTATCCCTTGCACCTTATGGAGGTCACACAGGTATAAGTTTCCATACAAACTTTTTTTTCTGCTATTATTGCATACATATTTCTAACCAAAGGCCACCATTCAGCTGCAGCTATATCAACAATACAAAAAGGCACATCCTGAACACCTTGTTTGCTTAAAGGCTTTCGAGAAGTTGAAGCCTATTTATGTAAAGAAAGTATTAGAAAGGGAAACCTGTTGTTGCATATACCATATGAAGTTGGAGTATGCCAGGGTAGCACTGAATGCATTAAGGTCAGCGAAAACTGGATTCCATGGTGAAGAGTGCAAGTGCACCTGCGAGGTCTGTGGACCTGGTGAGAAGTGTCTGGCCAGCCAACATACGTATGACTCAACCCAAATGAGCTCGAGGGTCGTGGTTTGCAACAAGAGCGAGGGTGAAGAATGGTATAAACATGACCGCTTGATCGCGGACATGTCGGCGTGTGGCATAAAAAGTCTTCCTATATGTCCAAGAGAAAGAGAGAATCACGAGTTCTTGCTTGAATGGAAGACGTTTGAAAAGGTAATACTCTCTTTATTGCTTGCTGAAGCATGCTGATATGTGATGTCATGCGCTGAATACTTGCGCTGATCTTCTTTTTTTTATGCTACAGACCTTGTTACAGATTCCAGTGGAGACAGAAGAAGTTGGTGGAGTTGCAGCCTGCGTTACCAAGGAAGTGCCAGGTGGCAGCAGAAAGAAAAGATCCAATGCCACCAAGAAGGGAAACAAAAGTAAGAAGTCCAAGGTAGCTGGTGGGACACAGCCTGAAGCTGCAGCACAAGCTGAGAAGAAGGGAAACAAAAGTAAGAAATCCAAGGCAAACTTGGTGGGATACGACTGAAAGGCTGCGGACAAGTTGAGAAGAAGGGAAACAAAAGTAAGAAATCCAAGGCAGCTGGTGGGACACAGCATGAAGCTGCAGCACAAGATGAGACCTCAAATGGCAAGGGGAAAAAAAAGAAAGGACCAAAGCCAGTCCTTAGATTGTCTTACAAGAGAACGGCAGTGAAGGCTTTCATTTCATATCTGTGTTCCACGTTGAAGATATTCGTGTCACACAATTACAGGGCTAGATGGCAGGCCATGCAATTCAAGAGTTGCTTGGACAATATCCAAGATGGCACCATTGTCTATGTAATTGATTTTGCTGAGAATTACAGCATCAAAATACAAAGGGAGGTTCAAAGCCAGCATTGGCATAATGACCAGATAACAATTCTCGTCCACATCACGTATAGGATGGACAACAGCTCTGGGATCAGAAAGCTATTGAAGGAAACCCATTTTTACTTGAGTGATGACAAGCTTCATGACACTCTTTTTTGTGCAAAGACTGTCTTAGAAAGCACAATTCATGGCTAGTATCAAATGGTGTAGAATTCTCCAGGCATATAGTTTGGTCAGATGGTTGTTCTAGCCAATTCAAATCTGCCCGACCATTCTATTTCCTACCAAGATATCACCACGAGCTAGGGAAGGAAATAATATGGAATTTCTTTGGGACAGCCCATGGTAAGGGAGAGCACGATGGGCAAGGGGCAGTCCTTAAAGGGGCATTCACTAGAGAGCAGCTCAAGTATGATGGAGTGAGATTTAGGGTGCTTGCGATGCACGTGGAATTCGCTCTGAGTTGGAATGAAGGTGCCAAAGAACGGGACATCAAGAGGTAATATGCTTTCATCTGCATTCATCTGCTTTTAACGTGCTTTCATCTGCTTCACAAAGTGCTTTCATCTGCTTTTATCTGCTGTGTAATGCTGTATTGTGCCTCTGTACTGTATGTGAACTGCAATAGTTGTTGCTGGCTTTTTGCAGGCACTTCTGGTTCATTGGAAAGGATGATGTTGATAGGAATGACCCATTTGGATTTGCGTGCGGGTAGAAGGAACCAAGGAAATACACAGCATCAGGACATACTTGGCCAAATCAAGCACAAGGGTGGCTCATAGAGGTTTAAGTTGTTTCTGTGGTAACTGTTTGAAAGGAAACTGGTCATCTTGTGTGAACAAGCAGAGGTTAAAGAATTGGAAATATGTTACTCTAAAGCCAGAAAAGTCTCTGGTGAAGGTAATCAAGACCTAAATCGATGAGGCATTTTTTGAAGGTGATGGAGAATGGCTTAGTGGAAACATAGAGGAAGGTGATAACTTTGCTGTTGTAGCCGAGGAGGGAAATCAGGAGAATGCAGATTTCTATGTGGTGAAATGTGTTAAGCCGAGGCATATCCTTGACAGAATTGTCAAGGATAGCTGGGGTCAGACCTTCAATGTCGATGAACATGTGTTGGCTGGTTTGTACTATGCTGTCCAACCCGATGGTACTTGGGAGCTACTTGAAGACAAAGGTCTGACCTTTCGATGCGCATCATCACGTATCAGCTATCAAGTTTGAGATGAATCAGATTCCTGGCACCAACAGATTTTCCCTTGATCAGGCTACTCACCAGATGATCCTTGACAGTCTGCCATATGAAGGTTGAATATGCTTTGACCTAGTTGTTTTATCATTTTAACAGGTCTGTAGTTACTTGTGTACTGTCTCAAATTTTGATCATTATATTGGAGACAATGCTTGTGAGTATTGGAGTCTTTTAGTATTGGAAACAATGCTTGTAGTAGTGCTGTATTGGAGTATTTTACTGGTCTGCAAATCAGGGAACAATGCATCCACCATATCCCTTGTATTCCGAAGTAGAGAAGCACTCCAAATCACAACATCAAACCTCTGCAGTGCCCACTCCACAAACTCATGATACCCTGGTCTGCAAATGAGGTACTTACTTGCAGTTTCTTTTACAACATGGTTCGTTTGTGGTGGATGCAAGATTTTTTAGTTCATTCTCCTCTGTTATTATGCGTGCCCGATTACACCATTTATGTCAAGCACCATGCACTTCCGTGCGGGTGTCCATCCCTCGGCGTTTGCAACCACTTTGTCGATGGCTGCCGCATCGTGCTTGTCCGCATCTTTGGACTCTGGCTGGGAAGTGCTATCTAGACGTCTTTGGGAAGTTCTTTGTGACGCTTTGGACTCACGGTTTATCTTTGCTACTAGGTGATGGAGAGTCTTGATAGCCATAGCTAGATACATCCTTACTAGTATCTCCTCATCCCCAATGTATGGGTGTTTCCTCGCTATCGGTAACCCGTACCAAGTGGTGGCTTAGGGTCCTTGGTCTCTGCAAAAATCAAAAGTGGTGCTACAATTACCAACTAAAACCTGGCGGGGACATTATGCCAAGTGAAATAAGACAAGTAAAATAACCTGCTTGAACTTAAATATTGGATTGCACCTTTTATATGTAATAGGTTGTTTTTGCACTTTGGTTTCTTCATTATCCGTGCAGGTTCTCTCACTATCTTGACTTCAGATTCAAGATGAGCACCACTTGTGGCTGCCTTCTCCTTCTGCATGCAAATGCATATTGATCCCTAGGTTGAAACTCGAAACAAATTTTACAAGGACACAATGGGGGAAAAAACATATATTATGGTATTAAACAAAAACCTTTTAACTGATCGTTTTGGCAAGTCTTGTGCAAACAAAATTGGGCCTGAAACAAGTACATATAAATTACATTAGACGGCTGGTTTTTTTCCTAGTGCCACGTCTATAGGCACGTCCTCATCAACCGAATCATCTGACTCACCCTCACTCTCGGGCTCTATAACCTTTTTGGTCCTGGACCTTGTGAGCCTTGTGATTCGGGCTACAACCTTGTTCACCTGCTTATCCACTATATTCGGGTCTTCAACATCCTTGTCTGCCCCTGCATCAACAGTGTTAGAGGAGGCCTTTGTAGAGGTTGCTGCAGAATTTGGAACTATATTGTATTTCTCAGCATCGTCAGAACTACTGGAATCTGCTTTGGACCGTGTTGGTGTCTTTAGCACAGTGCTTTCAGGTGCTGCAATGTGCTGCTGACTGCTTGCCTCATGCTGTTCACTGTCTACAGGCGCTTCTAATGTACCCACTTCAGGAAACAAACGTGTACCTTTTTTGGCTGTTCTTGCTTGTGGAGTTCGAGTCCTTGTAGACTTGTGTCCGGGGGTCCTTTTACTAAGAGGTGTTTTCACATGCTTCCTTTTCCTGTTGCTGTCTGGAGTTGTAGCTACCACCTCATCTAGGTCAATTGTCTCAACTATTTGTTTGTGTGCTGCCCCAGCATATAAGGGTTCCTGCTTGACTGTCTTCCCCAATTCCTCCACTAAGCCTGCTGGAACTGTTTCTGAGCATTCGAGGCAGTGTGTCTTCTCCATAAGCAAACTCAGGCAGCTGACATGATATACGTGGCCACATTTCAGCTTCAGACTTAGGGTGTAATCATCCTGGAATGCCAGCCCGCATGTGGAGCATCTCTCCTCATCTCCAATTGGCAACCTGAATGTCACAGGATAGATGCTCACAAGCTGGCCAGCTCTCCTTGTAAGTTCCCTAAGCCTGTTGAGATTCTGTAAATGCTGCTTGACTTTTGCAAGCTGCACTTCATTGTTTGCAACCTCAGCAGCTATAGTGGCCACCTGTTGAACTATCCCCTCATCTATTGGGCCACCCCCCATTTCAACAAGGGCTTTGAGCATGTACTCTGCCATGTCTTTCTCTCTCTCAAGCTCGATGAGTTCAGCCAGAGGCACCAAAGATCGGGACACATGGACTGCTTGAAGGCGTGAGATGTTGTCTTTAATTTTCTGCGATTTCTCTTGTGAAGCCAAGAAGAAAGCTCCCTTAGCCCGGGGGCGGACAACTAGCTCCTTCTTGGAGACTAAATCAGCTGTTTGCGTGTCTAGGGTTTTCTGCAAATCTTTGCCGCGGGGACTTCCGTGTGATATGTTCTCCCCATAAGTTTCGTGTAAGCTGTTGGGCCAAATCAAAAGCTCCTAATGGGCGGCCTCCCTTCTAATTTAATACCGGTGCCTCCTCTGGCCGGCCTTTCTCGCTATGCTTCCAGTCTTTGTGGTTTGCTTTGATTTGCTGGCCTCTGCTTCGCTTCTTTGAGCACCGCTTGCTTTTGTTCACTTTTAACCTTTGCTTCTTTTTTGTAGGCTCTACTCTTTCTTTTTAAATCTGCTGCCCAATTAACCTTGAACTTTTGTGGATCCTGCTTTGCTCTCAGGCAGTTATTGAATGCAAATAGGTATGATACTGTCTTTCTAACTTCTCTGTTCTTCAACCCATCCGGGTATATTTTGCTCGAAGCTCTATTAGAGCTTCTTCGGTGCTCGCCTCACCTTGTCAATGGAAGTTTTGCCAGAATGACCCCGCTTGGTATCCCAAACTTCATTGTACTCTGCTGCAGATATGAGATCCGTTTTCGAAATTGAGAGGGATGAACGCCCTCGTTTGGCGGAACTCGCATACGCATGGAAGTCTTCTTCGGTTCGGCAATCAGCCAGTCCGGTCTTAAAGGGAACGTTTCTTCCGGCACGGAAGAATGCAAGAAAATCGAATTAACGGGTTGAACCCTAAACCCATTGAAATTTTGTTTTGTTGCTTTTTGCTTACCCGGATAATGGGTTCCGTTGGAATTACTGCTTGAGCGGGCGGATCAATCACCTTCTTTACCATGGTTGATCTGTTTGTATAAAGTGGAAATCGAAGCGCAAAATTTCGCGGGTTGCTTGGCGGAGTAGAAAAGTTGGGGAAGAGAGATTTGGAAAAACACAAATTCGAAAAGTTCGCTCGTTTGTCTAGTGGTTCCGGTTAGGGTCGCATTCATTACCGGGGGCGACAAACAGGTAATGATTGTATAAACGGGTACCGGCTAGACGAATAGACGGGTAGAATATAGGTGGTACTATATAGGTGAAGGGTGGGAAAAAAATGTATGACGGGTGGGAAAAAATGTATTTTGGGTGCTGGTGCTGGTGCTGGCGTCGCGTTTTTTTGCTACCCACCAGCATACTTTCACCATGTTATGAATTAACATATTTAGAGGTTATATTTTGAAATATTTCAACGATTCTGACCATTTTAAGTATTATTTTAAAAAATGCCGTTTTGTTCCGTGGGAACGAACTAGCCGTACCCGTTCCCTAAGGATTGTCGTTCCTAAAACTGTTCCATTCTATGGTGGGAGCAAAAAATGACAGAGATTACGGAGTTTGAATTCAAATCTGGCATGAAACAGAGGGTGAAACTCTTATGAACTCAAATTCGACAACAAGCAGAGATTTGACACAGAGATTTGGATCAACTCCGGCAATACAGAGAGACTTCGATCAAACAGAGCTCGGATTCAGGTTGCTCCTTCCACCACTCCGTACTATGCATGTAGTCTGCTCTGCTGGGGTGTACTATGGCCCTTCTGTCTCCTCATCTGGTTCACCGGTTCCACTTGTTTTCAGTCGGGCGATCGATGGCATACCGAATTCCTTCGAGTCCGATGCGAGCGACTCGAGATGTCGTGGTGAGATGTGAACGAGAAACTGTCACCACATCCTGCACCCGCACAGGTCGAACGTGTTATTATGAACACGAGATAAGCTTGGATGCACTGCGAGCATGATAATTGAATCGGCCGATGGACAATCGCTCTATTCTGCCCCTGTTTTCGATGAATCCATCTACTTTCATTATCGGATTCATTAGGAAACCTATTTTGGATGAAATCCATCAATCTGATCGTTGTTGGGCTGTTTAATTCCTTCCTTCCGATCCTCACAAAACCCTTGATAATCTATGGTGTTAAAACATAGTGTCGCTATCCAGCAAGCTGGATCGTGGTGATCTTCAGAGGACACGCTGTCTATTGTGTGTGAAGGCGGTTCTTTGCACTGGCAGCTTTCTGGGGTATAGTCATATGGCATCTGCCCCGCAACTTGAATCCTTCAATTTTTGCTGCAATCAATTATTGTTTTTTCTCGTTGATGGTGGCTCTGTCCCGGGGGTTTCACCCTTAAAATTCCGTATGAAACATGTGCGTGACTGGGTAGGGGTTTTTTTTTGCCTCACCCGTTCGTATACGGTCTGAAAAAAATATGGGCGTCGTTTAGGGGTGCTGTGGGCGGGAACTCCTCACCCGCTTGATACGGTAGGGGTGCTTGAAGATCCGAAGCTTTTGAATCGTAGGGGTCTCTTAATCTGTTAATCTGCCGGGTCGAAGGCCAGAAATGGCCTGAATCGTCTTCTTTACTTCGACGATATGTGGCAGCTCCAAACACAAGCCACTGTTGTTGACCTATTACAGGTGCGTAATCGACTTGCAAAAAAGAAGACAAATTCGCATGATTTCTTTTGCTGAATGCGCTTAGCTGCAGGCTATAATGCTGTTACATAATGGTAATCTGTGTCGTTAAGCAGGATGAAGAACGTGTTGCTATCATATTGGATCAGACCATCTTTTACCCGCAAGGCGGTGGCCAGCCATCTGATAAAGGATGGATTTGTGGTAAAGCTGAGCAAAGATTCCGAGTTGAGGACGTACGCATCAAGAATGGTGTGGTAAGATTCTTTTCTTATAATTGATCTTTACGTGCAATACGATGCAAACTTCTTAACCTATTAGATGCAGCCAATGACTAAAAAGCAGACATGTTCACATTTTTCGTTCTATTTTATTTACATTTGAATGCTTGCGAGTTATGGAAAAGAAAACACGGGAATGCTGATCTACCTGACATTCCTGAGGTGCCATATGTATTGTTAACATATCAGGAATGTGAATTAAATATGGAAAATCTGGTCAAAATTTTTTGAAATTTGCAGTTAGAATTTCGTGCAATGTTCTAGATATGTCTAGGGTTTCGGCATTATGTTTAGTACCTCTATATTGGGAACTCTTACCTCTGCTATTAGTTAGTTGTGCACTGTTGGCAGTAATGTAGAATTTGCTATTTATTTGAAAGACTTCTGCATCACATTTAGTACCTCTGAATTGGGAATTGTGGCCACTGCTACTAGTTATTTTTAGCACTTCCATCACTAATGTAGAATTTTTACCTCTTCATAGTTATATGATTGCAGTCATGTGCATCCTTGAGTTTAATAGTATTTCACAATTTATTGATTCTAACAGGTGCATCACTATGGCACTTTTGAAAGAAGCCCGACCTTTGAAGGTGGTCAGGAAATAAAGTTATTAGTAGACGAACAACTGCCACAAATTGACCAGCATTTTCATATGAACATGATGTATGTTTCCTCTAATGCATCATGTTCTGAGAAACATGTTTCCTGTATATATAAATAAAGGCCGCAAGTAACTATATCCACCAATAGGGTAACAAAATGGATAATATTTTGTACAGGTTTGTGCATTAGTTGCAACATATAAACAAGCTGAAGAACTATGTGGTGGAAATCTTCCACAGTATATTGCACAGGTTGTGTAGCTTTCTGTTTTTCTTTACCTTGTTGCATAATAACATGTATTTCATATACCAGGATTTCGAAATTTGAATCACTTCTTTGCAGAACACAAATCCACGTATTGTTACAATAGGAAGCAGTTTTGGTTGTCCATGTGGGGGTACTCATGTTAAGGATATCTCTTCAATTGGAAACTTGAAGGTAATAGTTCTTAAAATCTAACTCAATACAGAATATTTTACTATTTATTAACATCTTCTTAGCCTTGAATAATGAAATGATACATGGTGTTGTGCAGGTTACACAAATCTGAGTTAAAAAGGGCATGACGAAAGTCATTTACAACATAACTCAATAGATTGGAGATTTACATTGGTACCCCTATAAATGGGATAGATGGGATTGGTACTCTATAGATGGGACTGAATGAATTAATATATTGGTACCCCTATTGATTGGGCTGAATCCTGAATGCTTTGCGCTAACACTGGCATGAACCATACATCAAAAGACCTAGAAAAGGCTTAAATAATTATGTTTAGCTCAAAAGCTTCTACCAGAATCATAAGCTTATGTGGCTTATCGAATTTATTTTATTTCGCAACAAAGACTTCATTCCCAACTTTGACAAAGAATTAGAGAGGAAATGGTAATATAATGTAGTGGGAATGACAGATATTATGTTTGGTATAAAAGGACAAACTAGCAAACCTAGAAGTGAAGTTGAAGGGGCAGCTTTGAAAGACGGAGATCCAACATTGTTTTTAAGAATGAAAATTTGTTCCATTGATTTTATATGATCTACAATTTGGATACGATCTTGTGCAATCTTTTAATTTGCATTTGTGTAAGCTAGTTCTGATATGGAACCCGCCGGTGTTGCGCCTCAGCAAAACTATGCATATGCCATGCCGTTGTTGTCTGCTGCTTATTATAAGACAATAGTTCCTCATGTTTTTATTACATAGCTAATGCAAATTGTGCAAGATTTGTGGAAAAAGCAATCTTTTCTAGGAACTAGAGAGACTTGTTTAATCATCAAAATTATGCTTTACACTTGTGAATCACGCAAGTATTGTGCAAGAGAATCTTTTCTAGAAACCATCAAAACTGTACTCTACACTAGTGACTTGAGCAATCTTTTCTAGGAACTAGAGGGACTTGCCCATATTCTAATATGCCGTATGTAACAACACAGTGCAACACAGTTATATGGTCTAGCATGCCTAGAACAAAAGGCAACTTGGAAGCAATCAAGGTCAAATGATTGAAGCAATCTCCTACCTCAATGTTTGATTGAACCATGGAAGCAATCTCCTACCTCAATAACATACCTCAATACGTATAGGTATACCATATGTTGGGTGTATTATGCCCAATATACCCCCAACATAACATTGAGGTATATCATACGTATTCCTTAACGTATACCTCAGGTATATCCTACCCATTAAGTATTTCTAAATATCCCGAGCCATATGTGCCCATATTCTAATATGCCATGTGTATTCGTCAGTACCGGATCGGTAGGGGTATGTCTTCGGTATGCAACCGTCAGTACAAGATCGGATAGGGGTATGTAAAAACGAAGATATTCCATAAGTACATCTACGGTAGGGGGCTTTGAAACTGGCTTTTCCCATTTACGTATGTAGGGGTTTTCCACCTCCAAAAAGTCGTATACAGGGGTTTTTTGGTGACCCCTTGCATGCACATGAGGTATCCCCATATGCCTAGGTGAAACCCCCAGGGGCTCTGTATGCTGCGGCCAATCTTTAGGCTTCTTTCAAAGTCGATGGAGCTTCCATCAGATTGTCTCCGCAATTTATATTGTGCCACCTCACAATTCTGCCATGCTGGGTTCTAAGATCAAGCTCCAGACTGAAGGCCAAATCCGAAGCCACGTCCATCCAATCTGACTGTTCTGGACTCATGAAAACCTCTCAAACTTCGAAACGGGGATGCTTGCAAGAGAGGAAACACTTCTCTTTCTGTTTCCAGATATGAATGGGATTTCTGTTTCCAGATATGAAATGCGATATGATATGCGGAGCTCCTTTTCAACAAGAGGAGCATAGTCTAGAAAGCCAATCCAGGATTGAGGTCAGAAGCCTTGTCGCATTATGCACCGGAGGTTTTTCTTCTCAGTTTTGGCCCACCTAATCGAGTGCAGCCAAGTGGCAATGGTCCTATACTTTTCTTTATTTCCCTGGAAATCACACTTACCGAGTATCCCTCTTGCCCCCCCAGACCTCACCAAGGTCTACAATCCCTGACCAATCATGTATATTGGCCAAAATACATCTAAAAATACTCTTATCCAGCCCACTAGCCTGTTTGAGCCGAGTTTGGAGATCAGACCAAGACAGCCATTGGCCATCCAACCACACATCAGCTAAGTGGCGGATCCCTTGTTGTCTCCACCTTGAATATATGCGGGGGTGGACCAGAGCCAAGGGTAGCCCATGCTTTTCCCATACTGTTGTGTTCCAGAAGATGCTAAGGCCCCCCACTTCCTACAGGGATGGCTTTAGGTGGAAAACCTCTATAACCTCCTGCCACGCACTGAGTAGGCCTCGCATAATAGGAGATACACCACGTGGCATAGAAAACAAGTAAAAGAAGGAGCTTACCTCCTCCATAGGAACTGATGGTCTGCATAAGGGTGCGCATTTGCCTATCCAGAATCGAACAAAGTGAAGAGCAGGTGATTGCTCCCCCATAAGAGATCTCCAGAGTATTTTTGCTGCCAGGACCTGCGCTTGCAACAGTAGATCCTTGCAGCCCAATCCCCCATCTCTTCTGTCTCTGCATACTTCAGACCATGCAAGTTCTGAGGGACCATTCCATATGCATAGACTGCCTTAGGGCCCAGGAGGACCGAGGATTAGAAGACATGTGAGAATCCAAGCACAGCATTGGCTACCGTCACTCTGCCCACCATAGAGAGGCTTCTTAATGACCAAAGATTTATTTTCCTCCGAACCTTCTCTAGAATGGGGGTCCACAGCCCACCAGTAGAGGCCTAAAGAGAGAGAGGAATGCCTAGAAGCTTCATTGTATCTTGTTGTCTTATTACTTGGAGCCCAAGGGCCAAAACAATGTGGTGGACTTGTCCCTCATGCGGCCACAGGATAGAGCATTTGTTCCTATTGAGCTCAATTCCAGATGCAATAGAGAAACTTGAAAGAACTCCTTTAAACTCTGGTCATCATACCCGAGGAATAGGAAGGTGTCGTCTGCGTATTGCATAATAGTGAGCATCTCATCAGCCATGCCTGGAAGCCTCAGTCCCTCAATTCTCTGTAGTTGTACCTCAAATTTGACCAAGTGCGTCAGAACATTAGCTACAATGAGGAATAGATAGGGCGCTAGTGGGCATCCCTTCCTTATATGGAATAGCCTTGTAGGCCTCCCATTGAGGATCATTGATGTGCTAGCAAGATTGTTAAGGCCATTACCTTCCCAACCAAATCGGGATGAAATCCCATTAGATGCATAATCCTCTCTAAGCATTGCCAACATAAAGAGTCATATGCTCTCTTGAAGTCCAACTTCAGAAGAACTACTGGTTGACATGATCTTTGACACCAGTGTGCCCCTTCCCTTGCTGCAAGATAATTATCCAATATGGATCTACTTGGTAGGAAGGCAGACTGCTCATGATCAATCACTTTCTGCAGCATAGGGTTCATTTTGGATGCAATGATCTTAGCCAAAATCTTATAAGTAGTGTTAGTCAGAGCAATGGGTCTCCATTCACCTATAGACAATGGTCTGTCCACTTTGGGAATCAAGGAAACTAGTTATATTGCCCGGCGTTGCCGGGCTTCAGTAGTAATTTAGAAAGAAGAAAAATATGGTTGTACAAAGCACTTAGGCCTGTGAACATGGTTAAGAACTTGCCCTAATGTACGATGTATTAGGCACTAATGATTTATGTTGTCTAGAATTGCTAGATATAATTGAATGACGATGGTATGTTTTGAATGGACATGAATACGATGCTATAAATGTAGTGAAAGAGATTATAATGCGTGGATAGAAGGGATCACGCATTGTAGGAATAGGATGCGTTTGAGTCGGTATGGACTCTGTGAAGTTAGATCCTAGAGACAATAGAGGACGATGGGCATTGAATTCAAATACAAATCCATTGGAATTAGATGGCTAATCTTAAGATAAAGGGGCGTTTGATTACCATTACCTTGTGTGAAAGTTTAGAGGTATAAGAATAAGAATGCGAGTGTTGTAGCAGGCAAGTCAAGTTTTGTTGCGATGGTCTTGATTTATAATGGTTTTATCTTTACATTCTCAATTCAGTGTATATTAATATTACAATTGTTTCTAAATGTAGATTATTGATTAAGTAGTCTTAAGAAACCCATCTATTTTATCAAAGTAGTCTTGTGCCAATAACATTTCATACGTTGGTAGTTGCTCGTGCGCCGCCTCGCGTAATGGCCCTCCTGATGGAAATTACCTAGTACATAAGATACCAATACTAAGTTTCCCAAGTAATGCTTGTCCTTGAGATTTAATTGAGGTTTATTTTTTGTTTTGTCTCGATGACTTGAACTTTGGACGAAAGAAGCATATTTAAAAAACCTCATGGTATTTGGGCCTTATCTTGGAACGAAAAAAGCACAATTAATTTGTAAAATGTAATGACATTTAAGCTTAAGCAATCAACACTTAAAAAGGGATTATTACAACATAAATAATGTGCTTATGTGCTTATGTGTAATAATACCAATGGTTATGTAAAATGGAGCCTTGCTACAACCATGCAATCAAGTCATTCCAATCAAGTGTTTTGCATGTCATTAACAACCATGCAACAATTGGGTTGGAATCTACAAGTATTTGACTTCCATTGTTCCTTAATAGAACAAAAAAATCGTCTTTACGACTGTAGCAAGGTAGTAGTTATTCCATTGTTTTCCGGATGGATGATCAAATCATTATTATACAACTGAAACATGTTAACCAAGCCTATATTGATGTAGAAATTTCAAGCGTGATTCTGATCCCAGCATTTCGTTTGTAATATAGGTATTACATGATAGCTTTCAGTATACATCTCATGATATAATTTTTATATATGATCCACGTGGCAGCTGGACTCAACTACACATGCAGGAAAGTGAAACTGGCCCTTCACAGTTTTGAGGACGTTGATTCCTAGGAGGGCACATGACGATAGAAAAATAACCATTTGCAGTTTGCACATGACGATTTGAGTATTTGAAGTTTGCATAAAGAAATGCGCTTGCATCAAGAAAATCTGGATGGCCTAAGCTTATACAGAATTAAAGTTAAAGTTCAGTTGAATAAGTTGAATAACTGGTGAATTAATTGTCCTGCATACAATTTAGCAGAACAATTTTTGAAAGCCACCATAATAGCATTCTAAGCACACCGGTCATTCTGTCGAACCTGAAATTGAACCTCTGCTCATTTGCTCAAGGGTCATGTTGATGTTTATTCTGCATGAATGAAGGAGCGCCATGAGCCATCCATATTAAAAAGGTCTGGGGGAAATGATATTTTACCGCAAAATGCATGAGATAAAAATCTCTTTATGAATATACGACTTAGCAACAGGGATAAGAATCATTTAAGATGTTAGTATCTTTACCAGTTTAATAGGTGCATTAACAATCTCAATCTTTAGCATTGTCATTCTTTCTTTGGTTGCTTCTAATACATCCATATGCCTTGTTCCAGCATCTCAAGGAACTTGGAAAGATCATGCTATCATGTGATCTTGTTATTATGTAATCAGTTATAAATTAAACCACTTACCAAAAACAATGGCGTAAAAACTAAGTGCAAGCCTGTACCTTAAATACCACGGAAGATCTATCTCCAAAGTGCAGTGCCTCCGAAATTCTTTTGGCTGGAAACCATTCTTAGTTGCTTGTAAATCTGACAATGAGATAACTTCCAGCAGCATAGGATTCCCCCACACGTCTCTAACTTCTAGATGAATCACCACATGGTCTTTATCCCACTCTATATGGATAATTCCAAAATTCTGTTTCCCTGCAAAGTGGCGAGTTCAGTTTCAAAAGGCTAGAAAGGCAACATTGTTACAAAATAGGAAAATATTTACCGTAAACATAGGAGCTATAATGACACTGAGAATTATACACCCTCATAGTTGTTGGCATCAGCCATGCTGCCATGTTTGTAAAGATACCAAATGCTGACTTCTCTACTGCTTGTGTGAGACCACTTGAAGTGATATCATACAATGGATAATTTACCGCACAATCATCGCCGCTAATTTCACCAAAATGCACATCTCCACTTAAAAAGAAGACCCCACTGGCCTGTCAAGAATAATGTTTTATTAATAGCTTCAACAATGTCGAATAAACACATTGAATTTATGACTACAAACTGAATCAAAGATTACATTTGTACGTGAAATGAGATTGAAAAGGCGTTCCTGTTCTGCTGGATAATGAGACCAAGCTTCAACATGAAAGAAGGGCTGCACTAATGCGGAAAAATTGCTTATTACCTGCAAGAGAACCAACCATAAAATTCGATATACTGAAGGTTAAATAATAATAATAATAATAATAGGCTAAGATCCTTATGTAAGAATGGCTTTGCCCCTACATAAGGAAGTATGTGATGACACAACCATTCACATAACCATGATTCCGATAAAGGCCATGATGAAGGAACACAGGCACATAGAAGAAAAAGGGTAGCAGTCTAAACAGAAGCGAAAGAAAAAGTTATGGAATAGCGTATGAACTAAAATGAGGAAGAAAGGTTACCATATTCTGCTTGCCATTTGGTGTAGTGTGGATGAATCCGTTTAAGGATAGTATGGTCGCCGACCTTCATCGTGTTGCAATGCCACAGTTTTGTTGATAGCAAATCGAATGTTGCAAATTGAAGGTGGGATTGGTTCATGAGCAAAGTTTTACTGTTCTAACGAAGAAATAAAATCCTCTAGTTGAATGTGCTTGTGAGGGCTTGAAATACAGTAGTGTTATAATGGCCATAGTAGACGACCATATGGGTGTTGGAGATGATGAAGTATACTGTACAAAAAGTAACAATAAGAATTTAGTACATATTACAACTGAAATGAATGGAGCATTCATTCTGGAATATGAAATGCAGAAATAAGAAATGGATTAAAAGCAGTGTGAGGAAGGTCATGTTGTATGTAAACCTAATCAGTATGGTCCAGCCTTGAGCATGTAGACTTGATTGTTAGCATCTTAAATTATAGATGCATCCTTTATATACATGTGTAGAGGTACCATGTTAATGGCCAGTAACTTGTTGTTGGCCGTCTATTTTTGTTGCTGGTTTAGAATATAACCTGCAAAGGTAATTGTATAGTGCATTGTCGACTGTACATAATTTCATATAAAACCTGTATGTGTGTGCAAAGAATATTAGCTTTGGATTTGAAGAGAGGAATAGGACACGGATTACAAAATACATTATGTCAATTTTGGTACTCACATATCATGTTGGTTGATTGACGTCGCTTCCTTGTCATGCCTGGTGTTAGAAGTTTGAGCAACGGTGCATTATCGAATGTTGCATCAGTAAATTTGAGAATGTAACCTAGTTTTGGAGAAGAGTGAATTAGGATTCTTGAGGAGCAAAGAAGGGAGAAAAATATTGGGGTCACATGTAAGACGCATAACTGCACTAACAGAGGTAAATGCATAGATATTGGATAGAACAAAAGAACATAAAATAATAGAGTGAAAGAAATATGTTTGGGATTTACCTGATGTATTTGCAAGCTGTTGGAGTGCTTAGATGATTGACTGTTTGTTAAAGTTTATGGCAGATCTGCAAATATGCAAAATTAGAAGTATGTGGTAGTTCGTCAATGACAGTATGAAATTAGGTGTTGCATGCTTGCCGTAAAGGAATGTTTTGGCTGAAGATATAACAGTGTTGCATTTCTTACCTGAAGCTTTGTTGTGTCGAAATGTAGTATTACGTGTGATGAGTGGTGGCAGAGTTTATAGGGCCTCTCTATATACTACGTTTGCTGTGTATGTTGCAATTCCCTGCTGATTCATTGATTGTTCCTGCTGGTCGATGATAAGTACTTTTATGTCTTGTTGTCGCCGTGCTCTTGAAAGTGCTACATATAGTTGTCCATGGGCGAAGACAGGCCTTGGTAAGTAAAGTCCTAGTTGTTGTAGTGTTTGTCCTTGTGCTTTGTTTATTGTCATTGCAAATGCTGGACGTATGGGAAACTGAGTTCTTTCGAATTGGAATGGTAGTTGTGTAGTGCTTGGAGTGAGGGGTATCTTTTGTATGAAGACTCTTTTTCCTATATTCTTTCTAGTAACTATTTCTGTGTCTAGTAGTCTTTCTCCCATCCTTTTTATGATTAGTCTAGTTCCGTTGTATAGTCCTAGCTTGGTAGAAGTTGTTAGAAGTTGTTCTTAGTAGCATGATAATCATTCCGATCTTCAGGGTAAGTTTATGTGGTGGCATACCGCTTGGTACCTGGTTGTTGAGGAACTCAGTTGGATAGAGTTGCTGATTTTCTTGGTCAGGTATTCTGTCAGCGCTAAGGTATGTCTTTGGTTCTCCTGGAAATATGCTTGTGATGATGTCGTTGATTTCATCGACGTGCTCATTTAGGGGAGTGAGTATGGCCCGGTCTGTCCAGAATTTGGGGTCACTTGCATTTTCTCTGATTCCTGGAAATGTGGCTTCAATGAGATCACTGAGGTTTTGTGTTGGTATGCAGATATTGCTTGGCAACTTGATGATGTTTTCTCCTCTTTCTGGGTATGTTTGTTCTTGGCCCTCGCCAATCCTTTGTAACCAGTTTGGAAAGTTGTTGATTTGTTCGTTTGGTTGGGTTTGTTCTGTTTGATGGGCTCGCATGTTGAGCTTCAAGTAATGGACTTTGATATGGTTCCAGATGTATGACTTGTTTATGGCTGCATCTACTATGGCTGGTCTAGTTCCGTGCGGGACAACTGGTAGTAGTTGTTTGAAGTCTCCTCCAAGAACTACTGTTATTCCTCCAAATAGTAGGTTTCTTTCTGTGATGTCTCGTAGTGTTCTATCGAGCGCTTCAAATGCATGCTTGTGTGCCATTGGAGCCTCGTCCCATACAATGAGGCGGGTAGATCGTAAGAGTGTGGCTAGTTCTGATTGTTTTGGTATAATGCATGTTGAATCCTCGTGGATTTCTAATGGTATCTTGAATCGGGAGTGTGTTGTTCTTCCTCCTTTTAATAGGACAGATGCTATTCCTGATGATGCTACTGCTAGAGCGATTGAGAATGAGAATAGCTGCAAATAATTGGCGAAGTTCAGGTGGCATTTGCCATGTGCAAGCTTCTTGAAGGGATTGCAATATGTCTGTATCATCATTTAGTAAGAGTAATGCATTGCATGCGTCTTTGAATGTTGGATGGATTGTATTGTGTACTGTGCGTAGGTGTTCGAAGCTTGTAGCGCCTGGAATGTTAGCGAGGAGGAGGCGTAAGTAGAATCTCTCTCCTTCATTTGGATTGGCGAAGTACATGCGTCCAATCGTTGGCATGCGTTGGTTGTTCTCTCTTTGTGTCCAGGTTTTGCTGGCTTTTTGCCAGGTGTAAGATGAGGGGAAATCTTGATATAGAAGGTGACGTGTGTTCGGAGTCTCTGCATTTTTTTCAAAGTATCTTGTCAGTGTTGTGTGTGTGCCTCGTTCGAATGTGTTGTTGAGGTCATCGGTATCTCTAAAGTGTAATACATTTTGGTTAGGTAGATGTATGGCAAGCCTCACAACGTGTGGTTCCTGTTCTTGTAAATCATAGGCTAGCACTCTCCATGAAGCTTCTATTATGAGAAGAAGTATCCGGCATTCAAGTAGTGTCGCGATTTCATCTTGGGTTGTGCCGGAGGGAGTTCTATTTATTGGGAGATTTTGGTATTCTAATGTTGCTGAGATCATGTCTGGGCCTTTGTATATGTATTTGTATAGGTACTTGATGGACCTGATATGGGCACATATTTCGACATTGATGTGGCAATTGAAGTACGTTGATAGCCATGTATTGTGTGGTAATGACCCATCTATTGTCAATAATGTCGTCCGCTATGTATAATGTGTCGCCCATTGTCGCGGCGTCTATATTTGACCTGGCCTTCGTGTATAGTAGTTTCGTTTTGGAAATCCTTCGGGTAATGCTTTGTACACCTTCCGTCTTTCATGCACGGCGATAATGGATTGAGGGCTCCGCATGGTCCGTGTATCATACTGGTTGTGACGATGTTGTATAGCTCCGGGTTTGTTTCGGTTCGATTTCTCACGATCACGACTTTGTCATAATCTGCAGCAGTTTGTGGTTTGTCATTGTGGCAGACAATGAGTAACAGGTGGGCATGTGGAAGGCCTCGTTTTTGAAACTCTATGACATAGACTTTGCCTATTATTTTGCCCAGGATTTCTTTTTTTATTAATAAGTCCAGCAGTTGCCTGAGTTTCATTTGGAACACGCGTGCTATCAGGTCTGGTCTATCGGATGCGGTTTGTCTTTGGAGTAGTTCTCTTGTTATTTCTAGCCAGTTTGGATTGGCAGTGATGGTAATGAAGTAATCTGGTTTGCCTAATGCTCGTACAATGGCCATCGCATCGTGGTATAGTTGGTTTGTATTTCTAGGCGAATCAATATGACTTGACGGTAGAATGACGCGTCTTCCTATTCCTGATGTTGTTGTTGCCGGTTGGCCAATTGCATCCTCTATGCCCTGGCGTATTTCTATTCGAAAGATTTGCTGATTCATTCTGACGTAGTTGAGACGCGCTTGCTCTATTTTTGCAAAGGCAGTGCATATGTATTCTTGGAATAGTCGTCCAGCATAATGGATAGGAGAAATATGGTTTGGACGCAAGGGTATGTGGTAGCTATAAAATTGAAGCGCTGTGACATTTCTTTGCCTGCGGTTTTGTTGAGGTGCTGTCTGTGGAATGTTGATATGCCAACCATCTGTTCCGTATGGAAATATTAGCACAAGTGTAATGGGTCATACGATGCATGACATTCATTTATCGATTGGAGTGTGCCATTCCTTGAGCGTAGAATGATGTTTTGATGGCCCTCTACTGGGTCTGGTTCGTTTGGCATGAGTAGTGCGATCTCATTGGATGTGGGTGCATTGTATTGTCTATTTCTTGCATCTGGGCTAGTTGGAGATAGGATGCGCAGTCTGATATCTATAGCTGGGTTTGTGCGAATCAGTTCTGCTGCAGTATGTATAGCACGTGCAAATGGGTTGTTGTGGCTGATTATGTTTTGGAGCTCTCGAAGTGTGTCTCTTCGGAGGTCATGTACATAATCCTGTCTAATATCTAGTTGTTGTTCGTCATTGTCTAAGATATATATTTGGGCATACATTGGTTGGTCAATTGGGTTCGCGGTTGTAGTGGGCCCATGAGATCGACATTCTACCATTGACTCTCAATGTGTATGGCATCTGGTGTGTTGGTGATTTGGCGATCTATTCTCGATCGCAAGAAGAGATCCAAAAGCCAAGCATGCGTTGTTGTACTTTCGATGTTTTGGCGAAAGTCCAGTAGTTCTTGGGCCTTCGATGTGTACGCTTGCATTAGCGAGAGGTGGTGGTGGTGGCATTAGTGGGAGGCTGATTTTACCATTGTAGCAACATTTGGATGATTGTTCCATTGGCCATAGAAGAGCATCACAATGGGAGCATGTGTTCTCGCATGGTGCCAAGGTCGTGTAGATGGGGAATGTTTGTGGTCCATGCTATTTTTGCGAAAAAGATGACGCTCGATTACGTCCCTGTGGGTTTGAGGTATTGGTCGATCATTCTGTGTATTTGTCCGCACCTGTATGTGGTATTGCGTTGGAGTCAATTGCTTGTCTTGTGGGCGATGGAGTGCGATATTTGATGGGTTTCGAGCATCTCGCCTTGGCGTGGTTCCGCAAGAGTTGTTGTGTGCTTTGTTGCTGGTCATTGTGATGAATTTCTACGTGTAGTTGTTGTTGGGAGGATGATGGAGCGAATTGGTCAATGAGTGTTGGTGTAATTGGGTTTGCCGTGTTGTTGGCAATAGGTGCTTGCCTCATCAACCGGTGGAAGGAGTTGTGTAGTCGCGAATACTTAGTGGGTTTCGAGCATTTTTCGCCTTGCCTCTCTCGCAAGAGATTGTGTCGTGATGGGAAATTTGTGGTTCGTTTGCTGATGGTCTTGGTAAGGGTGCTTGGGTAGTAGCTTGAGGTTCGACTATACTGTATCGTATGGGTGGCGATCGCGAGGATGATGGTGCAAATTGGTCGAGGCATATTCTCTTAGGGCTAGATGGAGTTCCATCAGTCTCTCGTTGGCTTTGCATTAAGGTAGCTTTGTGTCTTTTGTAGTGATGGTTTTGGAGGAGCTCTGGAAGACAACAAACTGGTGAGTGTTATAAGAATGATAATGAGTATGGGAAAGTGGATATTAACTATTAAAGACGATATAACATTTGTGAAATGCTAATGGATTCTTGCTTCAAGATCTTAAGCTAAACTAAATATAATATGCAGTAATTGAAACGAAAGGAAGCTAAATTAGAGAAACTACTTAATTAGTTAGACGAAGTATAGAGATTGCTAAAGAAGTGCAATAAATAGAAATTCAAGTACCTTTTCGAAGTTATTGGAGTGAAGTATAGAGTGTGACCCCTGAATTAGTTTGTTGCAGTTGATTGTTCATGGTTGTTCCTGTGATCACATTGTAGTTTTAAGATCGTAGACAGTAAAAACTAAATTCCTAAGATTTGCAAGTGGACATGATGTGCAATGGCTAAAGAACTTTATTACTCATGAAGACGACAAATTTACATCGGGGATTCTAGTATCATTAAAAGAATTTTAGCAAATGGATGTCATTGTGGTGAAAGGAAGGATGTGGTATCCATATAGATTTTCGAGATTATGACAATATAAGCAACATCTAGTAGTTTGCGCAAATTGGCAAGGTATGAGAATAAATTTTAGGGAAGTGATCCCATGGTGCTTCAAGACCTATTTCTACAAACTACGCCTATCATATTCGAATCTTGTTAGGAGGCTAGATATTGAAAGGCACTATGTGGCATTAGAGCTTGATAAGTACGATCCTCTTAGTGGCTAGGAGTACTTGTCATGGGAAATCAAAGATGCGTATAGTTTCGTGGCTCAAAAGTTGTAGCTGCAATAAAGGCTTTGAACTTTCAGAATAGTAAAAGGAGCTTGTTATATGATTAGAGACAATATAGGATATTGGGAATAGCTCAGACTACGGCACATTATAGTGTCTTTGTTATTGAATGAAAAGTGGCCATTTGCTACATTTTTGCAATTGTAAGGCCTGCAATATGAGGCCACTTGTCTATAACAAACACATAACTACCATTGACATTAATTAACACAACCATTGGGTCCCAACATTTAAATTAAAATCCCCCTTAAACCCCCTTTGGTTTGGGTGCATATTCACACGGGGGGTGACTCCGGGCAACGAGAGCTGTTGGATAGGCATATTCACCCCTTATTCCTTAATCTACACCGTACGTAAAGTTCCTCATTTGTGGGGTATGCAAGTACAAAATTTGCTATACTATATAACAAGATTCGCAAAATACTATAAGATTTCAAGCAGAATACTATATGGTGTTGATTTTGTACGTGCAAAATACAATTATGAGGGCTCTCGCTGCCCGGAGTCACCCCCCGTGTGAATATGCACCCAAACCAAAGGGGGTTTAAGGGGGATTTTAATTTAAATGTTGGGACCCAATGGTTGTGTTAATTAATGTCAATGGTAGTTATGTGTTGGTTATTGTACTAAAAAATTTTGGGCCCTCTGGACCTAAAAAACAAACATACGTGAAAAACATCTAGCAATATGTAATAATGAATATGTAATAATGAATGGTAAAAATAATACGAGTAACACAAGCTTCTAATACTAATATCTAGCATTAGCATAATAATGGTAGATAGATATTAAAACATATTGACAAGCAAGAGATGCTCATAAGCACAATGTATACCCTATACTATGCATTTGATAAGAATGTCATATTCAAACCTGTTTGGAAATCATGTAATGCAGTTGATGGTAGGAAAAATCCAACCCAGCAGCAGCAGGGTAGCTAATTAGATGACGATGTGCCTCACAGTGCACCTAGCTCTAGAAACTTTAAATGACCTGTTATGTTCAATCTAAACTTGTTACATTCATAATCAATTACTCTCTAATCCTTGACTTCCTTGGAAGCAAACAACCACCTGTTTATCCTTGTTCTTGATTCCAAGAACCTACTACCATCCTTATCTTTTCGACTCGGTGTGTTTTATCAATAAACATTGCATATTTAGTAAAGGTCATACTTTCGGCCTTCTCAATGAACCAAAATCCGTCATCCCCAAAGCAAGGGCAATGCCTACTAACCTAACATGCCACATGTTTGAATAAAGGCCGCAGAGAACTGGTGAGGTCCTTGCTAGTTTCCGCGAGAATCGCGAAAATGCTTTTGTTTCTTTTGTCCTCATCTCGATATTATTTGTACTACTATAGACATGTGTCGACTCTTCCTTGCGGGCTTTTAACAAAACCGCATACAGGTCGGATTCATCGGTCGAGAGAAATCGCGCCGCCTAATACTGAGGTTTGATGCAAAGAACAACCGACTCTCGGTCTGCCGATCCCAAAGACGCCTAATTTTACTCAACTACAAAGAACTTAGTGGAAGCTCATAGCAACTTAATGCAAGCTCTCATGCTCAAATAAAAGCTTTACAAAATTGGCGTGGGTCCTTGGTACTTTGAAGACAAGCGTGATATGGTTTCCTTTCCTTTCCTCCTCATCATCGTGCTTTTATTTTTTAACTTGGCAAGTAATCGTGGCCATTGTGTTAATGAAATTACCAACCGCCATTATAATAAGCGGCAAGCCACAAACACCCATCCGCCATTCTCGAGTCGCCGCATTTACTATTCCGATTAACAGCTTAAAGCCAATAAAGAATTGGAATCCCTGTAGAACGAAAATTAGAGAGTAGAGCAGCCATAACTGACCCTTCATACCTGCTGTTTCTCCCCAAACAACATCCATCCTTCCAGCCTTTCCAAGCGCAATCCTTGTGTACAGGCACTGTCTTTGATATCTATTTTGAAGCTGCATAGAAACTCCCTGCATTAACGCCCATAACAAGAACAGCTCTTTGTGTCCAACCATGGGATTTTCGGCGGAGCCAGATATTAGGGCTACTTTAGGGTTTCTGCATTCGATCATGGGAGCTTATCAAAACAGATGCAAAACCAATCGGATTTGGCCGAATCTAACTGTGCTGTTCCTAGATGTTGAGAAGACACAGGTTTCGGAGGGTTTTGCAGGGAACAAGCTGAGGAGATCTGGATATGGCAAAGACAACTTTAGGGTTTCAAGATTCGAACATGGCGGTTACAAAAAAGTGATGCAAAACCGATTGGATTGGGCTGAATCTCACTCAAGACACAAAGTTGCGAGGGGTTTTGCGGGAAAAAGTCGAACAATGTAAACTCATGGCTCCAGGTTTCTACTGTGGGTTTCACCGCAAGATCTGTCTCCATCTCGACTTTTAGCATGCTAAATATCAACACAATCAAAAAAGAATATCAACACGCACCATGCCATGGAAACTTTGAATATGTAGCACAAACCGGTGAAGCAAGCATCCGGCCGATCATCCTCCTGCACTAAAGCACTAAAAGCTTTCGCTCTTCTTGCACATGCAAACCAAATGAAATGCTTGTTCAGCCAAATCTGTTTCCACTCTGATCACAAGAACATTAATTTTTTGCAAGAATGCCCTGAAATGCTATCTAGAGGCTTGCATGTTCATCCCTAAAATAAAAAGAGGGCTTTTGTTGTGAGCCCTTGGATGTTGAACCATTGGAAAAAAAAAAACTAAATCAACGGCTAAGAAATGGTGCACTCTAGATGTACGCATTAGTACATCCATTCGAATACGCCATGAAATCTTAGGAAAACCTTTATGAAAAGCGTACAAAAACACCAAAAAAACCCCCTGTTATTATGCTACATATTGCAGCATTGTACAGGGACAGAGAACATGGACAGTGGTAGATTCTATCTATGGAATTATTACCAAGTCCAATGGGCGCAGAAACTGGGATCTATCTCTAAAGCTATGAAGAATTTAAGGTCATGCCATAGCAGTTTATTCTACTGCCATCAATTTTGAAGATAGAAGTTCAGAACTGTAACATTGCTATAAGTTAAAGTTGCAGAGCAGTGTACTTGACCATAATCATGGTTGTGTGATCATGAGCATACTATCTGAAGGGGCTATAATTTGAATCCACATCTATTTGAAAGGGACGAAAAAGATTGATGCAAAAATATTATTAGGTGGGATTGTTATGATCCGAATGGTGGGCATGCAATGGTCCTAGATAAGGGTGGTCTTATCTATATGGGGTTAAAATTAGAATTGTTATTCTCGGTCCAATGCGCTAGTGGCATGAAAAACGCAGGAGCTTCAAAGTTTCCATTCCGGCTACAGCAGGTGAGCTCGGTCCGGCTAATCGGTCGGATCAACAAATAAAACAATGAGTATGTTATTTGGTTTAGCAGATCGGCAGGAAAAATCATTGTTGCAGCCGGTGTATACTGATGCTTGGGCTATCGAAGTTGAACAGGATATTTCTTTGCTACGGTAACATTAGCCTTTGAATTTCAATGACATTGTTCGCATATTTCTAATGGTTGCAATAGTTAAAACTAAGCATCTCTATTACATTGTCATTGTTTAAATTTGTTTCCAACTAAGATCTTGTGCTAGTGCAAATAATCTGTTTTGCCTAGTCAAATTCGTTCAAGCCAACCTATAGACCTGTTTCGACAAACTACACCTATAGTATTGGAATCTTGCTAGGAGGTACGAAATCCACACATTTAGAAATTGCTGCACCGTGGAAGGATTACAATACATCCAGTATTTTGATGTCTGTATGTTGGTTACTTGTTACTCAAGAAAGTGAGAAGCAAAATCTCTGAGAGCACTTTTCCCTGAACATACATTTACACACAAATGTTCTAGTTAAGTTCTTAAATTGGTAATTGCAACATACCGTGCAATCGCAGAGAGTTCGCCTTCATAAGTTTTCTCGACTGCCATAAGCTGAGCTATTGTGTACACTGCATATCCAAACCATAAAACCAATCACAAACTTGCTAGAAACAGACTGTACTACGCAGGTAGGATCACTATAAAATAAAAATAATTATGAAATGTCCTAGGTGAATAGTTATGTCTGCCTACAAAGCTTAGACATCCTAGACAGCTGATTCACCAATGAGCTTTCCTATCATGATGTCTTGCTTTATTTTCCCCTCTTTTCTCCACATCTGCAATTGCAGTTTTCACTACCTACAGGATTTTCTTGCCTTGCACTTGCAAATGCTGCGTTGCAGATTAGAGTATCATTAAAAGAATTTTAGGAAATTCATGTGATGTTGGTCAAAGCAAGGATGTGGTATCCATATAGATTTTCCAGATTCAACATCTAGTAGTTTGCGAAAATTGGCAAGGCATGGAAATAAATTTTAGATGTAAGCAAAATCTGAACAATCAAATGATATTAGAAGGGAAGTCACTCTAAATAACATGATTACTATTGTGGTCTCTCACCTGTTACAACATACAACATGTCTAGAAAGCTGGCAAAACTCAAAAGGATGCATCATCAGCATAAAGCAAAATAGGGAAGCTTTCTTTGTCCGAGCATGGAGTCTTATCCACCCAAGGTCAGCCTCCAGTTCATCAATCTAAAGTCCAATAGAGTAAAAGAGAACGCACAACCCTGGTTAACTCCAATGTGCTGCGCACTTCCTCCAACCATTGCAGACATGCAGTGGTTTTAATGCTAAAAGTTTCTTCCAAAGCCTGGCTGAAGCATTGCCATTTAAAAGGTTCAGCGTGTCCTCCCTCACCTGAAATTTAAAAGCTCTTTTTTTGCATTTAACCATTCTCTTATAGTCTACTTTTATTACAGCAGCTGTAGCAGGGTAGAACACCAAAGCGTGCTTTAATTGCTCATCATCATACAACCCACTCTGTGGCATAAAGCTCTGGTGTTTATGTTCTTTTATAGTGTGAGGAAAACTATTAAACAATGCCTCAAGATTGACCAACATATACATGCTGCTTTACTTTCCAAGGTGCCTTAACTCCCCAATATCAGATAGGAGCAATTGCAACTGCTGGTTATAGCAATTCAGAGAGTGGTCTGAAAATGATATTCCAACAATGTGCTATTTGGCCTTGCTTCCAAAGAACATTTCGAGACTTCACAAGAAACACCAAGGGAGGCTTGGCATCAACATAAATTTGCCCACTTGTTGATAGATGAACATAGGGGATCCAATAGGGTAATCTACCACTGATGTTACCACCTCTATGAGGAAACATGTGGAATCGACAACCGATGCACGCTATGAGCAAAGACCAAGAAAATGCTAAAAATGTATTGGCATTTCTCAAAAACTCTCCCGAGTGGTCTCAAAGAGACCAATCCTCAAATTCTATAAAGATTCTGATTTTGCTGGTGCTAACTTGGATAAAAGAAGATCCACCATGACATTCTACGTTGATTCTTATTTTGCAGGTAAAGACTTGGGGAATCCAAGATCCTTAACAGACTATGTCTCCTCATTTGGCAAGCACATGATAACATAGGCCTCCACACACACGACCTTTTACCGTATTCTCGCATTCATGTCAACAATAATCATTTGCACGTTGCACATCATTAGAAAATGTGGTTATCAAAATGTCAAGCACTGCTACACACAATATCAGGTAACCTGAAGTGCAATAATCCAAGTCAAGCGAGGTCAACCATTCCCTTTCCAACATTTTGATCTGCTTGACAGAATCTTTAAAATCTCTATTTTCAATTCAATACTGTATTGTCTCAAGATCCCAACAGTCCTTTTCTCATGGAAACATTAGCATATTCACAACCGGGTCGAAATCCGGGTCGAAAGTGAAGGTCCTATTTGGTCAAGCACATCACTAATACTTCACGGCCAACAATCCCAGCCAACTAATTCTGCTTTAGCCAATGATGCAACCCACATGCTGTAATACTATGTTTAACCTTCTAAGAATGGCATCGATAGGATCTGTGCTAAAATGCATGGTTGTATTGGAAAGAAACATGCGTACTATAGTTACAGTTGTATGGATTAGTCTTTGCAGCCACATCAATGATCCAAGTTGTAGGCATGCTGATTTAACCAAGTGTAATAACTTTATTTCTGTAAGGGATTATGATGTAGTGGGGCCAAGCAGTTGGCATCTGTACACTAATCATAAGAGAGCATTGGGCGATGGAATGAATTCTTGACGTGGATATGTCCAAGGAATATGAAATCACGCAATGAAAAGTTTTCAAGACTGAAGGTATTATGGATGAACAGGAAAGGCCATCATATAATGCAGTTTCCACACCATAGAGTTTCAAGTCGCTGAAGAGTGACATTACACAGTTGGAACCATCCTATGGTGTGGTCTATTACCTAAAAGATCTTTGGCAACAAATTAAGGGTGATAATTTAACTTGTGGCTTGAGGCAGAAAGTTTGCCTTGATTGCATCTCAGAATGATATGCACAATCTGCTTTGCAATCACTGCTAGTTAGTGGTGAAATGTGGAAGACCAGCTTGTCTCAATTTTGCATGTGGTCATCTGGATGTTATAACCATGCAGTTCTCCTTATATTGCTGTAGGACATTTGGACTTGCTAATGTATGTGCAGAAAATATAACGATAAAAAGTTTTTTTCTGATGCTCCTGAGATAGGTAAGTTACCCGTAAATGGAATGCATGGTGGTTGGGCTGAAGCTTCCACAGGCAATAGATCTAGTCCAATTTTCCACCCTGAAGGACATATATTATTCTGGTCCTGGAGAGAGCAGGCCGATTCTGCAAGCTCGAATAGCTGTGATGTAACTTCTAGAGGAGGACGAAGAGAAAGCAATAAATAACGTGGCTCTGTCTTTGAATTCTTGTGCATCAATGGAGCTTGAGCATGCAGAAAAGCTCCAGTTATCATGAACCAGAGAGCTTCTTCTTCAGGTGTGAAATAAATTGATAGCTGCTGGAAATTTTCACCTTTTTCTTCTTTGCTCTCCTCTTTATTTGATAGCACTAAATCTTTACTTGTGGCATCCATATCAAGCATTTGCTGATGCATAGAAGAATCTTTGTGTAAGGTGGATGTGTTATCAGGAGGGCATACTGACTTGAGTTCAGTCCCATCCCAGCACTTCTGCAGAAGGTTGATGGACCTTGAGATATTGCAGTTTGGAGAGTAAGGCAGTCACTGCCTTGGAACATTTGACTGTATGCTTCTTGGCTGCTGTCATGCCCTAGGCAATGGTTTTGCACTCTCTGATATTGTAAGAAATCTCTTTCTCCTGTTTGTTCTCTTGTTACTGTCGTGCATCTATGAATTCCTACAAATGCTTATAGACCCTAAAAGGCTTAGTTTCGGACATCCTAAATGGCAACTCATTTAACACCTCTGACATAACAGGGTGCTCAAAGATTCGACGAAGTGTTAGTAATAGCTCAAATTACAATATTACAATAATTAGAGTGATTACAGCTGATCATAGTAGAGCAACATAGTAAAGGATGCAAATGTAACATACCAGATAAGGCTTGAATCCTTACCAATATATGCTGAAGTTGAATCTGTAAGATGCTCAAGCCGCTTTGTGGATATGATTTATGACTATCTTCCACCGCAACAATTAGATGATCCTATGCAAGAATGAGCGTTGCATTATTAAAATCCTGAAGCCTGTGAAGAAGAACAATACGGGCCTGCACAGATTTGATACCTACAAACAACACTCAAACGGAGCCTACTGGAGATATTGTATACTAATTCTTGCACTGCGACTCGCATGAAACCAACAAAGCGCCCATTCATCTCAGCAGATTTCTACAATGGTGGACAGTGGATAGCCGCACACATGCGAACTACCCACGAAAAATAAAGGGAAAATCCAATTATATCATTTGGACCCCAAAAACAAATACAATGCTAATAGATGAGTGGCTGATGTACCTGCCGAAAGCTTATCACCGAGATTAAAAAACCCCGCCCTTTCGGGTTTTCGAGGAAAAACCCTAGTGATAAGCCTTCGGCAAGGGGCTTAGACAAACGTAAGGCATAGAATCGCTCCCAAAAACCCCCGCATGGAGAAGTCAAAGCGGATGGCGCCGCCAACCCGGTACACCGCACATCACCAACACAACAAACGAAAACATACCGAGAATAGCATCACCCAAATGGGCGAAAAAGCATCACCCAATCGGTGGAAAAACATGAAAAACATAACTTGTACAAAATATAATAAACAAAGAAAGGGGGGGAGGGTGGGTTCAAAGAGAATAAGGTACTGCTGAGAGAAGAGGAAGCGCCGATGAAATGTCGATGAAGAATTCCGCAATAAGTAGCAAACGCCCAACCGGAAGAACGGCCCAAAACGCATGCGATGCATGCATGCGACGCATGCAATGCATGCATGCTCGTCTTGAGCAAGAATGCCGATTCGCTACGCGAATCGACGACATTCTTGCACTGCGACTCGCATGAAACCAACAAAGCGCCCGAATACCAAAGGACTTCCTTAACAAACTAGGATCGAGGACGAAGGTCAAAGGGTGAAGGCTAAAGGCCGGAAAGGACAGCAGGAAAGCAACGCCAAATTGGCCAAACCAGGCAGGAAGAAGCCCCTCCCCTGCCTGGAAACAATTCAAAGAGAATAAGGTACTGCTGAGAGAAGAGGAATCGCCGATGAAACGTCGATGAAGAATTCCGCAATAAGTAGCAAACGCCCAACCGGAAGAACGGCCCAAAACGCATGCGATGCATGCATGCGACGCATGCAATGCATGCATGCTCGTCTTGAGCAAGAATGCCGATTCGCTACGCGAATCGACGACATTGTTCTTCCCAAAATCAAAGAATTATGCATGCATGACAACAATGAATAAGTCAAAAAGAGGTCAAAGCTACCTCAAGTTGGCAAATAATGATTTGTTCAAGCTCTCGTCGATGACATTGAAGTTTGACACTGGAAATCATTGCACATCGTAAAAACCCCTTCATTAGAAAGCAAAGACAAAAGTCTTCTGATTACTTAGCACATAAGTTGTTATTATTCAAGAGCAGAATCCAAGATACATGACCAAAAGCAAGATGCAATCCCAGCCTAAATTGCTACTCAAATTATGAAAAAGCAAGCTGCAAACGCAGCCTAAATTTTTACTGAAATGATGAATGGAATCTGCAGAGCTTCTGCTCCCAGCAATGGGGTAGGATTCCAGCCTTTTGGTTTATAAAGAGGGTCAGAAATGTAACACTTGATTCATGTTGCAATTTTGTGCAATTTAGACGATCCAAAAAATACAACTGTTTTAATTATTCAATACATAAGCTGCTGCGACATCGCGCACAAAATTTATAGGCAAAATTCCCATCAGGAAGTGAGAAGAAAGGATATTCTACACTACTCACAAATCCACATTGAACACAATACGCAATAAGAACAATAAACCCTAACACAATTTCTGGATTGCTTCGATCAGCTGCGCACATCCCATCAAATAATTCACAGCATCAACTTTTTCCACAATATACTTGTTCCTTTCCACATCATTATATTTCTCCTCCTTTATTCTAATTCTGAACTGGAAGGTTTTAAAGAATGTCGCTTGCACAATCGCATTAAACCTTCCAATGTCTGTGAGTTTCCAGAGATCTAATTGCTTTGCTGTACAACCAAATATCTGCTCACCTATATCTTGGAAAGCAGTGACCCATAAAGTTCCTGTATGGTCTGATACCTGCAGCGAGATTACATACCTGTATGAGCACTCTTTCACACAAACATTGCAGCTAATGCAATGCCATAGACCATCTTCAGTAGCCCTCACCTTCTTCAGACATTGGCGGTTGCCACATTTCAATGGGCATGCTGCATAGTACAACAGATCATGCTTCATATTTGTTATTGTGCCTCTTAACTCTACTAACATTGGTTTCTCAACATCCCTAAGAGCCACCTCAGATAGCTCGGAGACAAACTTTAAAGAATCATCAACAGCCAATGGTTGTGCAGTCATTGTGAGAGAAACAGAAACACTCTTTTTGCCCTCTTTAATAAACCATGCCCTTAATGCCCTAGCTTCATGAATGAAGGGGTTTACTTGCACCTGGCTCGATTGAAGAGTAACCAACGATTTAGTTGCATAATCACTCACCTTCGCCCCTCTTATCGCGACAATTGGGTCCCTATTCGCACTCATAGCCTCCTCGATTTGCATGCCCTCTCGCAATGACACCTGCCCCCACATAGTGATCTCAATCTGCTTACCAGATTCATCCTTCATATGAATAATTCTACGATCAACGGGGCTTCCATTCTTACGATGCACACGTGATGCCTCCTCTACTCCAGTAATAACACCAATAACGTCAACCACAGAATCCCTATCTTTAAATTCTAAGTCTGCAATGGACACAAACTGATACATGTGATGCAGAATAGTTTTATCATCGTCACACTCTTCAACGATAGAACCATCTTGTAAATACAATTCCCACGAATGACTTAACTGATTGAAAATCTTATTTGCAGGCTTAAAGATCCCTTTTGATATAGTCAAAACCTTGCCAATTCGGATATGTCTATCAAATTTTGTAGCCAGGGCATTAAGACATACCACTCGTATCTCAGATGATTCCAAATCCATGACATCAAAATGGAACAGAACGCCAGTAGCTCTGGAGGATGCAAATTTTTTTAATGCTACCCTTGCAGTCACTCTACACTTAATCTTCCAATTCAAGATATAGGGACTTAAACTACGAATAGGAACGATCCTAGTCTCTCTGCTACTTGAAAAGGAACATGGAACAGAGGAAGGAGGATCAGAACATGGGGCATCACATCCAACAGAAGAGGGCACATCAGAAGAAGAGGGCACATGAGAAGCATCAGATTCAATAGAAGAGGGCACACCAGAAGACCGAAAAGAAGAGCAAGGAACATTATCAAAACATCGCACATCAGAACTGCCAGCCATTCTAAAAATCAAAAACTTTCAAAACTTTACTCACCTCCAATCTCAAATTCTAGTGCTGATCACGTTCGATTCTCACTCACTCTTATACAATGGGCATCAATTTCGGATGGCAGGCCTTCAACACCTCAAACTCACCACTCCTTTTTGCACACCTAGGAATTGGATTCGTGGAGCAAATCATCCAACATGCATGGACGGAAGGCCAAAAACCCTCAATACTTCCCAACACTCGATTTTTAGAACAACGGAAAAATTTTCCGGCAACGAAATACCTAAAAATCTTAGTATTTAATCGATTAAAAAAAAAACCAAAAACTTTTCCGCCATGCCGGAAATTTCCAAATTAAAAAAGTTGATAAAGCCTGCGAAAATGGCCAGGTGAAGTTCTTTGGTCGACCATGCCCCTCTAATGGCTTCCACCAATTTTGCCTTAAGTTCTGGCCAAAATTCCACATAAAACTCGGGGGAAACCCATCTGGACTAGGGGACTTGCCCGTTGCCATAGAGCATAGTGTTTTGAAGACCTCTTGCTCTGTGATGTCAGCCATGAGTTGTTGATTGCCAGCAAGAAGAATACTGGTTTGAGTTACCCTGGAACAGGCCTCCATTGCATCATCAAAACCCACCGGCTGAGGGTCCTCAGAGAAAAGAGATTGGTATGTCTGCTTAAGAAGGAGACCAATATCTTGTTGCTTGTCAATGATCTCCCCCTTATCATTCAAGACCCTAAAGATCCCATTCTCTGCTAGCCTAGCACTAGCCACCCTAAAGAATGCTTTGGAGTTCTCATGGTCCATCTATGCATACCACCTAGATTTTGACCTTACAGCAGCTCCCCTTGCCTCTTCCTCTTCAATGGCCTTTGCCCTTCTTTCCATCTCCTCCTCCCTATTTTGCTTGCCAACATCAAGGGGGTCGCTCAGCAGATCTTGTCTAGTGCTTCTTAGCTCATTATAGAGGTCATTTTTCTCCTTTCTAAATATAGCAGCACGATCCCTGCCCCTCCATTTTTTTTATAGCCTGTGCCTTCTGTACCCATCTTTTCATGCTAGGTAAGGATGTTTGGGGCAAAGAGGCAAGAAACAATTTGAATGCATCTACAAAGCTCTGCTTAGTCAGGTAGCTTGTATTAAACTTGAAGGGCAGGCATCCCTTCTCGTGTACCACCGGTAGGGATTCAAATGTCAGTATTTGCGAAATATGGTCTGAATGGGAAAAGCACAAATCAGCCTGTACAAAGCATCGATCCATAAAGCTAGCTGTTCTATTAGCAACATAAAAACGGTCAAGGAGGCAGTAGACTCGGCTCTGACCTTTCTGCTTATTGGACCAGGAGTAAAGAGCATTAGATGGGGGTACCAGTAGTAGCCCAATATCATCCAGAAGGTGTTCCCACGCCGTCTTTTCCTGAAGCTGGAGGTTACGGTTGACCCCTAACTTTTGTTCCCAAGTATCTGTCATGTTATAATCCCCTGCCAGCACCCAATTGTCCACTAGCTGCCTCGTAGCCCAATTATCAATTTCACCCCATAACAAGGCTCTTTCAGCAGGGTTGTTGGAGGCATAAACATTTACCAGCCCCCAGCTCAGCCTGCCATCTGCCAATAGTGCTTGTATGGGTGGCCTTAGGTGTGAGACCCTTCCAAAAGGCACCTACACCCCCCTTTGATATGGTCTATGGGGTATGGGATAAAGCCTGGAAAGGTTGGGGCCCATTGGATAACAATTTCCTTGAAGGATCCGCCCTTTTGGTGTGTTGGTTATCACTAGAGGTTGCTAGTGCGTAACATTTGGCATCAGAGCCAAGGTTCAATTCCTCGTGGCAACATTGGTGTGTTCCACATGCTTGAGGGCAAGCATCTCGAGGAGGGGGAGGAATTGATATGGTCTATGGGGTATGGGATAAAGCCTGGAAAGGTTGGGGCCCATTGGATAACAATTTCCTTGAAGGATCCGCCCTTTTGGTGTGTTGGTTATCACTAGAGGTGCTAGTGCGTAACACCCTTAGTCCCATCTGCTTTGGAAATAAGTGAGTGGTCCACAACCCATCCATCCCCCAAGGGAACAAGCTTCAAAATCACCCAATCTATGCTCTTGAATAAGAATAATATCAGCCTGCATAGAGCGCATTGCTATCAGCACTCTGGCTCTCTTGAGAGCACATTTAATTCCTCTAAGGTTCCACGATACAATCCTTATATCATATGCCACTATCTACCTCTGATACACCTGCCGCTAGGCAGACCATATGCTTCTTGAAACTATAGTATATTAAAGTGAGGCACACATCCTGCCGAATGTCCGACCCCTCTACAACCAGTTCCAACGTTCGGCCAGTACTAATGAGATTACATATGGGTGGATATCTGCCTATGAGTGTAACCTTCCCACACCTGTGTAGATCACTGCTTTATCCATAACAAAACACACATGCTTGGGGAGTACAGCCTACCTCTTTTTTCGAAGGGACTTCCTGGTCGATCGCAAGGACATCTGCACCACCCCTGCATCCATTTATTCATGGCGTACTTGCCCCTTGGGTGAGGTCACCCCTCCCATCAGATTCTGCCTCTTGACTTTCCCTCCCTCTCCCCTGGTTATGCATCCCTGCCTCCATATGTGACGTTGCACTTATTTCCATCACCCCACGTGACTCATCATTATCCCTAGTAATACCATCCATATGTAGCATGACATCCTCAACCACATCTTCGGGAGTTCCATAGTTCCAATCCACGAAAGGGGGGCTATCTTCCTTGCTCTTTGAGCCCGTGCCATCCCCACCATTTTTTGTGCAAGAGGGACTATTGCCACCTATGCCCGTCCCTTTCTCCACATTAATGTCGTTGAGCCCATCCACTTCTTCTCCAGTACTGGTGTCCCCCTTCAGGACACTAATAGTATCCCTTTTATAATTTCTTGTGGTAGGTGATCTACCCTCCAAGCCTCCCATAGAAGAGCCATCCCTATCCTTATCAATTTCCGTGCAACTTTCCCCATCCTCCCTACTTTCCGTGTTATCCGAACCATTTTCTAGTCTCCCCTTCAAGAGAAAGTTGCCATCATTGTCCACCTTATTTTCAGCGCCAATGTCCACACCTACACCATTTTTGTCACCTCTATCAATTTGCATGCCACTTGCTCCCTCCACCTTGTTTACTGTGCCCTCCTTGCAAACATTAGCACCACACGATCCCTCTTGGGAGGACTCGTCAGGAGAGGGCTCACTTTCCCTTGGTGCCAATCTTTATCTTCTCTTTTTGCGGGTCATCCAAGCCATTCTCTGGTCTCCCATCCAAGACGACATTAATGTTGTCAATGTAGTCCACCTTATTTTCAGTGCCCGTGTCCCCATCCATCTCGTTTTTTGAAGTCTTTTCGCTTTTTGAAGTCTTGACCACCATATTTTCCGTGCCATCTATGCCACCTTTAGCGCCACATGATACCTTTTTGGCGAGCTCATTTTCCATGGTGCCTGTCCCTATCTCCTCATTTTGTGGGCCATAGGAACACTCTCCTTTATGAGGGACACTATCTGAGTTAATGTAGCTCACATCCCCATGCACCACCCTAGTTGTAGATGGGGCATGTCGCCCCCCTCTTGTACCTCGCCCACCCCTTCGGCCAACCTGCCTAGGTATGGCCAGTTGCCAGCCATCATCCGACTTGTGCTCGCCAATGCATCCTTGACAATCTCCCTACATGGGGGACCAGAATGGAATCTCTGGCTACATAAATTACATGCTGGTGGAATTCCTTCAAGTCTCATGTCGAACCATTCCTCTTTCCTATCGAATCCCGTGAATGCCACCCCTGTAGATATTGGTCGTAGAAGATCTACCGTGAGGCACACCCTTCCCAGCGAGTTTGGTTTGAATTCGACCCCAACAAATTCTCCTACCTGTGAACAGATGGCCTTTAGGGCTGCAACACTCCAGTATTCCGCACTGAGACCTGCAAGGGAGGTCCACACATGAAACTGTATCATATCTGGACATCCACCCTTAAAACCCGGTCTCCACCTCTGTACAAAGAATTCCACATGCTTACAAGCAAGCACTCCCCTACGAAAGAGCATGTCTATCTCCTTTTCCGTGTTTGCCTTAATGAGAAAGTGGGGGGGTCAAGCCATTTGACTCTGGGGAAGCCTTCAACACGGCATACTCTTTCAAGAGTTCTCTTGACGTCAATTAGATCAATGTATCCTCGGATCCCTCTTCAAATCAAGGCCATCATGCCAAGCTCTCTAATGCTGTCAGCCACCTCTGGTATACGCAGCGAAACTCGCTCAATCACCATTTTTCCTTTACCCTTGTCTCCTCCCTCAGGTCCATAACTTCCCACTTGGGTACCACATTGGTTCAAGGTGTTGTCTTGAGGCAGAGGAAATTCATTTTCTCGTAGATCGCCACCTTGGTTGGGGCATCCCTCAGGCCTACCTTGGTCTTGCGCTTGTTGGGGATCGACACCTCCCTTGTCTTGCGCTTGTTGAGTCTTGGCATCTCCCTCATCACTGCCCAAAGTGTCCATTTGGAAGGCTCATGGACATCTATTGGATAGGCCATAGCTTGCAGTTCAGTGGCCACCGCTTGAGGATGTCCCACTTGGAGGGATGGAACACTCCCCTCAATATTTAAAGCATCATGTTGGAGCAATGAACCCATGCCAGAAGTAGACATATCTTTATTGTGCCGAGCACAACAATTTTCCTTTATATTTGAAACCTTCAATACATCACCATATATGTCGCCTTCTATCATAACTATGCAACCCAAAATGGCTACCAACTAACCCCATTGACAGCTACTAGCTATATTGTGTCCCCAACGTGCATGCAACATCCAACCTAGATAGGAACTTGCACCAAAATCGAGCCCCATGGCCTAGTGTAAGTCTAACCAGTACAGATCCTCCAACCATTCAACAAAGACTGTGAAAGTGTGCATGGGCCGCTGCCGAGACTCGCGAAAATGAAATGCTCTGACCCGAGTTAAAACTGCATCAAGGTTACCTTGGACTGTGAAAAACCCATCCTCCTCAAAATAAGACTCCCAAAGTGCTTGCCTCATAACAATGAGTTCCCACAGCTCCCCAGGGTTACCAGTGATCCATCCCCATCTCACAAAGGAATGGTTGGCCAGAATGGCTGGAGTGTAAATAAAGGGATCGTGAGTGCTGTTAGGCAATGAAGAGGCTCCAGACCAATGCGCATCGGATGACTCGGATGATGATGATGAGATGACCACCTCACCGTCCATTTGATCCATGCTAAATCTTGTAAATCTCAATGCGAACCTGACAGTCGTAATAGTCACTCTGGGCATGTAATATGGCGGCTGGGATGACTGCCGAACTACCCAAGTAGTTATGGAGCCAAAGAATAATGACAGTTAGGACGTGATCGGTAGTGATGCTCTCTGCCCCCACAAAAAGTTGCTCTGGGAAAGTACGCTCCTCGAAGAGCCACTCCCACAACTCCGCTCCCGTACCCTCAAGCCAACCACAGAGCAGGCTGTTGTTGTTGCAGATAATGGCGAAGTATAGCAACGGCCTTTCGAGCTCTTGTGAGTGCTGGATTTCCCCCTCCTCGATCACCTCCTGCTCCAACACTCCGCCTTCGGCCAACACTCCGACTTCAGCCACTAACGAGTTGGCTGCCAGAAGGAAGATGGTGCTGCCCATGGGGATCAGCACAGGAGCCACTGGGGATGGGGCAAAGACTCTATAGGCGGGAGGTGGGGGAGCAAAACCTAGCACCGGTGCAAGAATTGGTTGATCCGAGGCTTGTGTTGGTGTAGGTAATGTTTGAACAGGAGGAGTCGATGCCGATGACGATGGTTCTTGTATCAGATTTGGCCAGGGGATGCCCATGAATTGCTGCAACCCGATTGCAGGTAGGAAAGTGGCACCCAAGCTAGCGAAGTAGCTAGTGAGGCCAGTGAGTTGGCCAACAAAGGTCCTGGAGCCAAGTGAACACTGAGATTTAGAATGTTGCCAGATAAACAGAGAGGATCTGGTCGGAAGTGTACTGCATCAGCATCTGCTAAAACAGGCCAGAGGAGCCCAAACCCAGCTTCAGATTCATTGTAGCAGAAGTTATTGTATCCAGCTTTATTGATGATGCAAAAGCTTTTGCAAGGTCTCCAAAATAGAGACCCTCCGTTTGCAAAAGCTGGAAGAATCCTATTACAGACAAAACTAAGAGCCTCCCGGCATGCAAGGACTAATGCAAGAACAAAGGCAGGCTCTGAGCCAATAGACGCACACTCGGGCATAAGATTTCTATGCCATGAGGAAGAACAGGCAGGCCAACGACCCACAACCTTGGCAGAGTCATGGCTGCTGCCACAAATGGGGCTCCTGCTGATAGAACTGGACAACGACATGAAGACTACAGAACTTTGAGTGCAGAAAGGTGAGGTTTTGTTTGATGATACGAAACACATACATGAATTCCAGAATTTCAGGAGCACCGCTCCAGATAGGATAACCAAATATAGCAATTCTGGCATGTGCTATCCTTAGGTATATTTTGACAACAATTCATCTATTGTCAACATTCCCCCTCAAAATATACCCAAAATTCATCAGAGTTTCAACAGAATCAAAATCCTTATCTAATTTTATTTTTCACATCATAAGAGGCAACTTAACTAACTAAAACAGAAAACAAATTCTGCCAACAGATTGAAGATATCCTCCAATCCAAATCTGGATGTCTTCAGATTTTATTGCATTCCTTCAACATTCCTTGTACAAGTGTTTTTAAACCTGCGACATACCAAGAGCTACAATGCATTTCACAAATGGCTTCTTTCCTAAAGCTTTGGTAAATACATCTGCAATCATTTTGTCAGTTCTCAAATGCCGAACGGTAATATGACCTTCACTTACCTTCTCCCTGGTGAAATGAAATTGAACCTCAATATGTTTTGCTTTAGTAAAGTTCGTTGGATTCTTCACAAGGGAAATTGCAGCAGAATTATCATTATAAATCATTGTAGCCTGTTGCTGTTGCACATATATTTTTGCAAGCAACCTCCTTAACCAAATGCATTTCTTTGCAGCACTGCACAAAGCCATATACTCGGATTCACATGTGGAAGCTGCAATAGACTTTTGTTTTCTGCTGCACCAGTCTATTACTCCCCCTTGCAGGAGAAAACAATAACCAGTTCGAGATTTTCGATCGGTCTTATCTCCTGCATAATCCGCATCAGCAAAACCTTGAAGCACAAGAGGAGAGGTGACGTTATGGAAGTAACAAATGCCCAAGGTAGGTGTACTGTGCAAATATCGAAGCAGTCTTTTAAGGGCCAGCCAATGCTCAGGGGCAGGATTATCCAAGAATTGACTCAACGTAATGGTGGCCTGGGCAATATCAGGCCTAGTGCACACCATGAAATGCATAAGGGATCCAACAAGACTCCTAAAGGAGAATCCACCTAAATCAGCACAATTATGAGGCGCAACAGATGATGGCATGGTGGAAGTGGCTGGAGTAACTACCCCTTTACTGTTTTGCATCTCACAAGCATGCAGCAGATTAGAGATAGACTTTCCTTGATGAATTTTAATGGTTTTGGTATGCGGATCTCGAACCACCTGAATGCCAAGAAAATAATGCAAGGGACCTAAATCGGTCATTCTAAACCGTTCAGTCAAAGCATTCTTAGTGTCTTGCATCAGATTAGAACTATTGCTTGCAAGAATAAGATCATCCACATACAAAACGATAAGAATGAGTGAATCATGATACCTCTTGCTATAAATATTCCAATCAGCTTGGCTTCTACTGAATCCTTGCCGTGTGAAAAATTTATGGATTGTATGGTACCACTGCCGTGGAGACTGCCTCAATCCATAGAGCGCTTTCTTCAGTTTATAGACAAGATTATCCTTCCCTGCAACAACAAACCCTGGTGCTTGCTTAAGGTAAACTTCCTCATCCAATTTTCCATGAAGGAAGGCTGTTTTAACATCCATTTGTTGGATGTCTAAATCCAGCGCAGCTGCTACAGCCAACACGGTTCTAACAGAGCTCAGCCTTGCAACCGGTGCGAAAGTTTCATGGTAATCAACCCCTTTAGTTTGTGAACAACCCAAAGCCACTAGGCGAGCTTTGTATTTGCTGATTTCATTCCGTTCATTATATTTGATCTTATAGATCCATTTTGAGCTCACAGCCTTTTTCCCTTTCAGTAACTCTGTCAAGATCCATGTTTCATTGTCAAGCAATGACTGGTACTCTTCTTGCATGGCTGCCATCCAAGCATCTTTATGACAACTACTCATGGCCATGGCATACCCTTTTGGTTCATCTGGCAACACACTGTTATGAAAAGCGATATACCCAGGGGTCTTACCTCGTTTCGAATTGATGTACTCCTGCATTCGAACCGTCATGTGCCGAGTTCTGGCTGATCGCCTCAAGCCATCCTGAGCAGCGTTATCAGCATGATCATTGGGAATCAAATCATCAAGTTCACCATCACTATCTTCAGGCTCTGATGGGACATCAAATTCCTCTTCTTCAAAGTGTTGGTCATGCTGTACAGTATCTTCCAGTTCTGGTTGCTCGTGACCAGAGTCAGAGTCACTATCTGAGCCGGAATCATGGCTCAAATCATAAAATTTTGTTCCAATTCCTTTACCAAAATTGAAATTATTCTCATCAAATCGGACGCTTCTTCTTATTATAACTTTCTTAGTAGAAGGAATATATAACCGATACCCTTTTATTTCTTCAGAATAGCCCACAAACATACAGGGTACAGCCTTGTTGGAAAGCTTGTCACGTTTCACATAAGCAAATGTGTTACACCCGAACACCTTCATATCCACAATGTCAGGCTTTCGCCCTGTCCAAAGCTCTTCTGGAACAATATGACAGGTAGCTTTGGTAGGCAACCTGTTCAGTAAATAGCATGCAGTGTGCACGGCTTCTCCCCAAAAGGAGGGATCAATATCATTTCCAAACAACATGGCCCGCGCACATTCCAAAACAGTCCTGTTTTTTCGCTCAACAACTCCGTTCTGCTGATGCTCATGTGCAACTGACTTCTCGTGCTTGATCCCATGCTCTTTGCACAACCCATCAAACTTCCTATTGACGAATTCTCCCCCTTGATCAGTGCGGATTTGCTTGAGTTTCAAATCCGTCTGGTTTTCAACTAGTGTTTTCCACTTGACAAAATGTCCATAGAGTTCAGACTTGTGCTTAAGAAAATAGACCCACAATTTTCTGCTAAAGTCATCAACGATCAACAAAAAATACCTGTAACCACCAATTTATGGAAACTTGGCTTTTCCCCACACGTCCATATGCACAAGTTGAAGGCATTTCTCTGCTCGATGAGCGGCTCCGTTAGGAAAATGTCTCCTATGCATTTTTCCAAGCATGCATCCCTCACACAATGTATCTGGGGTCTGAATTTTTGGCAAACCTTCTACCAACTTCTGTTTGTACATCTCTTTCATCAGTAGATAGTTGGAGTGCCCCAATCTCTCATGCCACAACTGCCTTTGATCCAACGTACATGCACTTAGAGCAGCCTTTTGGGACCAGCTCAACCTGTACAAATCCCCATCTCTATCTCCAAGAGCAAGCATATTCCCTGTTCTGTCCTTTATGAGACATTTGCCATATCCAAAATGCACCAACAGCCTAGCATCATCCAGTTTAGAGATGGACAACAAATTTGCTTCAAGTTCAGGTACGTGAAGAGTTCTCCTCAGCCTAATTTCTCCGCATGGCATTTCAAGTTTAATGGTTCCAACACCTGCTATATCCAAATTCCCTTTTCCAATTTTAACTCTGCTCTGCTTGACAGCATGATAATCAATGAATAATTCTCGTTTAGGTGTCATATGGTCGGTCGCTCCAGAATCCAGATACCAAATTCCATGAGGTGTTTGCGCCAGAAAACAGCCTGCCACTTCTCCAATCACCGCTTCATCATAACAATCTTGAAGCCATGTGACTATGTTGGATGCCAGTTTTACAATTCCGTACTTTACCACAGTGAACAGAAGCTTAAAGAAAGTGATAACAAGAATCAAAGGAGGTTTAGGTACAGGCTTTTTACCCTCTTCCTTTACATCTTCTGGTCCCCTTTTGATGCAAACAAATGCCTTCCCAGTGGACACAAATGAATCACTGCTCTCAGAGCTGTTCTCAGATGCAACTGAAGAATCTGAGACGTCTTTCTTTGAAACCTTCGAAGCTTTATGAGCTTTTGCTCCTCTTTTCTTTACTTCGTCATCCCTGTTTCTTTCTACCCCTCTCTTCTTTCTTCGGTCCGGTTCAGAGCAATCTTTGGCCAAGTGACCAATCTTGTTACAATTGAAACACTTTCTCGTTTCTTCCCTGCCACTGACCAATGCTTGAACTTCCCTTGACGATGATTTTCTGGACCCCTTTTGGTTTTTCTCTTCCAACAAGAGTTGCTGGCATGCCCATTCTAATTCCACTGTCTCCACTGACCCAATAATGTTCTTCACATTATTATACGAACTGGGCAAACCAAGGAGCAAAGCTCCTACAACAAGATCTTCATCAAGTCCTTTATCCATTCCTTGCAACTGCTTTGAAGCTTGTCGGATTGTTCCAATATATTCCTCCATACTCATCCCTTCTTTTAGCTTGGTAGTGAATACAACTGCATACAAGTTTGCTTGATTGGAAAAATGTTTCCTCCTGTATGCCCTCTGAAGCTCATCCCATGCAACTTTTGCCGATGGAGCTTCTGCAATTTGCGGCATCAACGTATCATCTAAATACCTAAGAATTCTGCTCTTTGCAGTCCAATCCTTCTGTATCCATCTTGCAACTTCTGTTTCATGTGCCTTTGCATCCTCTTCACTGCCTTTCTTTCCTGCCACCACCACCGGTTTGAGTTCATCACCATTCACGATGCCCCAAAGTCCCTTCTCACAAAGTTTCGTTTGCACTCTTAGGAACCAATAATAGGCATTCACATGGTTCAGCGTTTCAATCTTCATGGCAGATCTCGTACACTCCTCTTTAAATCCGTCCTCAGGCTCGCTGCTCTGATACCATGATAGAACTGGACAGCGACATGAAGACTACAGAACTTTGAGTGCAGAAAGGTGAGGTTTTGTTTGATGATACGAAACACATACATGAATTCCAGAATTTCAGGAGCACCGCTCCAGATAGGATAACCAAATATAGCAATTCTGGCATGTGCTATCCTTAGGTATATTTTGACAACAATTCATCTATTGTCAACACCTGCTAGAAGAAGAAAGCAGTCTCCCAAGAAGAGATGTCCCAGCTTTGGCTTTAGCCAGAAGGGAAAAATCCGATCCAAAAGAGGTACAACAGCCTACCGAAAATAAGCTCCAGTTAAGTAGAGATGGCTCTAGGCTGAAGGCCCGAGCTGCTTCCAGCACCAGAGGGCCACGTGAACATGAAGTATTCTTGCCAACAACGAGAATCAGAGGTGAAATTCTGGAGAACAGAGGAGTCGGCAGATGCCTAAGCAGTGGTGAGTTCCTGCCTCCAAATTCGCAGCAATTTAAGGGAAGGGGTTGCGTGAGTAGCAGCTCCTTAGCCCTGCCATATCCTAAGCTTGGAGCCCCAAAAATTACAGGACTGATTCGTGAGAGCATAGAGGAGTTATACGCTAGCTCCCCCTCTACAAAGGGAAAGCGTGAGAGATCAGGATCAGAGAGATTCAGCCAGGTCTGGAGGAGATCTAGCCCGGTCAAAGCCCATGAATCAGGTCAAAAGCTAGATGAATAGGTCGAATCAGATTGGAAGGAAGGCAGAATAGCAAAATCACTGGCGAAATCAAGGGATCCGGGTAGAAGTGAAGCTTGCAAGCTTGTCTGGTTCAGAGAAAGGTCGGCCGCTGGGCAATCCCACTCCACGTCCGCCCCCAAAAAACCGCCTTACACAAGCTTCAATATATTCTCTATACAATTAACTTATGAAACATTAACCATTAAATACATTCCCTATTGCATTTTTGCATTGATCGTTGTATTGTCATAATCATTCTTGATCAACACTCCCTTTGGGCTTGCAATATATCCCGCATGCCTAATAAGGTAACAACTGAGTTTCTTTTCCATAACATTATTAGTTATGTTTCCATTATAGAGCAACGAGACCTTGAATATTATGTTTCTCGTTATTTGTTCTGAACTATTAGACGATAACTTACCAATAGTAGGAATACTATGGTCGTTATGAACTGGAACCCTCTATCTAATAGGCACCATAATACAAGGATATACATAGGTTCAAATCATGTGTCTTCTTAAATTGACATGCATCCGTTACGACTAGGCATAATTCCAATCTGTAAGCGTGTACATGGAAATGTTTGCTAAGCCGCTGTGGGTACAAGACACTTTCCAAATGCAAGAACTTGGGCAAGACTTTCCAAATGCAAGGACTTGGTAAAGAGAAATGTTCGCAGCGACCAAGGCCGTCGCGATAAATTTGTTATTTTTGTCATGATTATGCTATGTATATTTTACACAAAACACTAAAATGTACGTTGAAACTCTGTGTGTTTAAAGATGTAATAAACATAAGGTTTAGATTACTGTAAATTTAAGCTTAAATTATAACACGCAATGTCTCCGCCGCTATCCTCTGTTTCCGTTGTTTCCTCTGCGGCTCGGCTTAGCTCGGATGCTCAACTCGACTCTGTTTCCATAGCGGCTTTGTTTCCATAGTTCTATTTCCATAGGTGCTTCTTCTGCTCTGTTTTGTCACTGTGACAGAGCACCTAAACAGAGTAGTAACAACGGCAAACAGTTGAATCTCGCAAGCAGCGCCGCCTCGAGACCCTACGGGGCGGAATGCCCTCCCTGCCATCGATTACGTAGTCTGTTTGCATTGTTCCAAACAAACCAATTCAAACCATTAAATGTGTGAGGCCGCAACCTCCCCTGTGTTTAATTAAAGATGCCTTTTGCATTGTTCCAAACAAACGAATTCAAACCAATAAGTGTGTGAGGCGGCAAGGATAAAACTAACTACTCTCTTTTTGAATCTGCCTTTTGCATTGTTCCAAACAAACCAATTCAAACCAATAAGTATGTGACGCGGCAAGGATAACTTTCTTGTAACTAACTCTCACAACATAAGTATAAGCTAACTCTTCAACTTTGAAAAGAATATTTCTCGTCCCAATGCTTTTTTCACTCTTGAATCTTCGTTTGTTTTGGTAAGGTGGTGGCCGAACATATTGTTTCGTTTAAGGTTGTACTAGGGTCTTTTCGGTCAAGCATCTTGTTTCGTTTGAGGTTGTGCTAAGATCCTTACAAACATGACGATCGACTTGCCAGCTTAGTAGCCGGGAAATATAATGTAAATGACAGTAAATTTAAGAACCACCTTTTCCATTTCACATCGAAAAAGGAAGGGATAAAACAAGTGTCCAAGACACATAATAGTAAAATAATATGAACGTTTGGTAAAGGCACTAGAACATTCAGAAATAATTTCTTATTTCATTTCTTTTCGGCTACATTATAACATGTGCACTTCATGCTACTTACAATTGTGTGAATCAAGGTAAGACCAGAAGTGCTCTCCATAGCTTAAATGACGTCTGCATATAAACAAAATCTGTACAACGTGCTAGATATTTTGATATCTTTGGATACCTCATCCAAATTTAGACGCAATCTTCAGCAACAGAATGCTTCAATCAGCAAACTTGCCAGAAAAAATCAGCCCAACGCTGAAAGTGAGGCAACCGACCAATAGACTGCGGCGTAAATGATATACTCCATGTATTGATGGACAATGAGTGATCATGCTTTATTCCTTCCGAGGGGAGTGTTGAGGGTTCAAGCCCCAGCCACACTTGTGCCACTGCTGCTGATAGTTTGCCAACTCCTTAAGAGAGATCAAAGGATCCTTGCCCTTCAGAGATCGCATAGAGGAGCCTTTCTCGCATCACCTCCTAAATTAACAGAACAAAAACTGTAAAACTCTGGGACCTACTTGCCTAATTTCATCATTAAATGTGCTGCTGCTAACCTTGCAAGAATATGGGGGCAATTTCAGATAATTGGCACAAGTCATAACACTTGGCAAGTCTCTATCCGCAAGGGTTGTCCCCATCGCAGAAATAGCCCCAGGTGGTGTAGAACTCAAAGTTGCAGAAGCTCCATTTGTACCAGTTGGATGCTGCAGAAGATTCCCATATTCTTTTCTATAAGCATATCAATCAACAAGAGAAGCAGGTTATAAAACCTAACCTTTCGAACAATTGTGAGCTTAGGATTCAATGCAGCAAGTCCACCAGGTGGAAGCCTTGGGGCTCCCGTGACAAAACGTAAAAATGCCCGCTGCTCATCTGGAGTAAGCTCACCCATAATCTCCAAAAGCTGCAGAAAGGATTACAAAATGTCATGCACCATTGCTTGAAAATAGATAACACAAGCAAAAACCTTACGTTTTTTATAGGAAAGCTTGCAGAATTGTAGCCATGATCAAACTTGATATGCTCTGCAAGTGAATCAGCCTAACATAGAAAACAGAATATCAGGACCACAAAAGTAAAAAGTAGTACTGTTTACAAGAAGTATGTTTTTGTTACCGTCCAAAGCTCCCGGCGACCACAAAGAAGGTAATCAAGTTCATCCTCATTGAATATTTGCAAGGATGATAACAGGAAAACCTGAAAACATTTAATTTCCCGTAATTAATCCCTTTTGTTAAAAAAATACAAAAGCATAAAGTTTACACATCATACAATGAAGACTCTGTATTTCATAAGTTTCCAAAACAAGCAAATACACCAAATGAAATAAAATCATTCCCATGCCCATGAACTGCTACACATTATCATCTAGAAGGAACTAGTTTCACCATTTGTTCTTTCACTAGAAATGGGATATTTTGACAACAATAATTGAGGCAACTATAATGAAAACATGGCTCTCGCATAATCACTTACCTGGTTGAAACCAGCCCGAAATGCTTCCATTTGAGGTGCAATTCCACTTCTTAAAGTTGCATCCACAACGAGTGAGACATACTCTTCTAGATTATCAAGTGTCACCTGAAACAATTGCTGTTAGACAAGGGTGTTTTACAATATCAAGTGTCACCTGAAACAATTGCTGTTAGACAAGGGTGTTTTACAAGAAAATGACACGTAGATACATACCATGATATTATTTCCCCCATCCTTCAAAACATAATTGGGGTATCCAGGAAGTGTGAAGTCCAAGCAAAGATCTTCTATCTTGGAACCACGAAAAGTCAGTGATGACAACAAACTCACGTTGCCTTCTGGTGAAATCTCTAGAGCAGATTCCAAATATTGTTTTCTCTGTACTAGGACTTTCATTTCATGAAGAACGTTGCCAAGTTCTGGGTCAATTGATTTAATATCATGAAGGTCCAACTCCTGAACATGAAGATTACATAAAACAATTTGTTAGACCTGCACGGAAAAATAATGCTAAACAAAAACTCCTTCATTTCTACCTGCCCAAGGACAAGCTTGTAGAATGCCATTGATAATGGCAAGTCTAATAGACGGCCATCCTGAAGAGCTTTTGCCATGACCCGTCCAAGTAGACGGAAGTGTTCAATGACCTTTTCAAACTTTGTTTTACTTGGACCTTCTAGATTTGAAGCCCAGGGACGAGGAAATAGTCCAAGAGGTGCATTCACATACTCATCCTTCTGATCTGTATGTTTCCCACCACTTTCACCTTCAATATCCTGCATCTCAACATCATGGATACCAGAGTCTGATCTTCCTTGAGCATCATCTCGCCACAAATCAAGCAACCTCTTCTGCAGTTCGTGACTTAACAAAGTGTAGAACTCCAAGGTTGGCCCCAAGCCAGTCCCAACTTCACCAAAGTACTCAACTTCCAGGACAGCCCTATGGCCCGAATAAAGCTCCATCACCTTTGCAGCAGATTCAAGAATCCTAGTCCTTGATACTCGGACCTTCTGCCTCTGAAGCCTTCCAACACGAAGCTCGCGCTCAGTTGATGCCAAAGGCCTACCCACACTTTGCTGCTGTTGCAGACGGTGTAGCGCACGGGACAGGCCAAAAGCAGTAGAATGGAAATATTGCCGCCTTGTTTCAAAAGGAAATAAGAAGGGGCAAGCTCTCGTCAACTGATGGCACCAGGCTGGCAAGCCTCCACTACACAATGCTAAGGCATCCTGCATTTGTCTGGCCAGTTTTGGCGTCAACTTACTACTCAAAAATTCCTCCTGCGGAACAGTAGACTTGTCCACTTTGAGTTCATCGAAACTAGTAACTTTACCTTCAGCAAACGCATCAGATGCTATTTGTGAACGTAATTGTGGAGCAAGATGATTCAGGCTCTCAAGAACACGTAATAAAAGAAGAATATTATAGGTTGGATTTGATTTGTCCAGATCACAAGGAAGTTCACCCTGCAAAACTGTTTCCACCAATGAAGCTTGTTGCCATGAACCTTCTAGCATTGAACTGCCGGAACCCACATTTACAGCTTTATTTTGATTGATGGCCATGCCTTTGCCAGCAAATCCATTGCTACTCGATGTCCCTACAGGAGACTTATCAGTGGCTGCATCTACCCTCTGATAGGTAATAGTGTACACTTCATCCCACAATCTTCGCCCATTCCCAGAGGGATGGTCTGGACCAGCATATTTCTCTTCGTCATCTTCATCTGTCACAGTTTGGCGTTGAATTGCTTGAAATATTGTTAGTGACCTGTTTAATTGCTTGCCACCAAGGAAAAACGCTAATCTAGGTGGTGCATTTGAGGCTGACATTGCCACAAGTGACCTCCGATCGCGACTGGACCGAGCTCCATTTGCACTTGGAGAAGCAGTCCCCCCTAATGCTGCAGCAAAAGATAATGAACCTCTTGTTCCTATACCAGCAGCCCTTGACCCACTTGCCTCTATTCCTGGCTTTAAAAGGGCAGCTCTAGCAGCACCAGCTAGTCCAGTACCAAAAATAGACGAAGGTTGAGAAGGGCTCTCGCTTGTGGTTGCACTAGTTGACACTGCTCCTGCCACCTCGGTCCCATCACCTAACTGCACATCATGAACCCGGTCTCCAATGCACACATCTGCAGCTTCTTCTCCGAAAACCTATACAAAAAAAAATATACGTCATGCTTTAGAAAATGGAGCACCAAACAGGTCATAATATTCAATTCACTATATACCTCCTCGTGGTCGTCATCATCATCATCACCATCATCAGAAAGATCATCCTCGTCCATCGCCACAGCTTCCTCGATCTCCACAGGGGATACATCAAGTTCATCATCCTGCAAGAGATAAATATGCATGTAAGCATTTAGAAATACACGCTTTTGAAAATAATACACAAGCTCAACAAGTGACGTATCACAAGCTGGCAAAAATGCTTGAAATATTCCCCAAACTATGCAACCTATTCTTCATTTCATTCCATCTACAACTCTTATGGCCTTGGACCCCGTTGGAAACCCACTTACATCACTGTCCACATGATCATCCAATGGAGTCTGTTTTGATGCTGCTGACACAGCAGCTTCAGCTTTTCTACGAGCAGCAGCATTACGTGTTTCTGGTCCCTGGTGGTCAACCACAGGGGAAGCCTTGGAAGAGGAAGAAACCTTTGCTTTTCCCTTGGAGGCCCCACTTTCTGGCTCTTTGGAACTTGCAGCTGCTAATACTGTTCTAGATCGTGTTGAAGGCCTGTGCTCATTAGCCGCAGGTGCAGATGTTGATGTAGAAGTACTTGGAGCAACTGTAGTGGGAGATCCAACCCCATCGGAAGAGCTCGCTGCAGCTGCAGATGTTGGTGATCCATCATGCTTTCTCACTCTTGGCCAAAGGAACTCTTCAACAGCTGCCAGGGTTGCTAAAGGTTCAATAAGAACAATGTTAGAGGAATAATCTCGAAGTAGCTTATCTGCTGGTGCTCTACAGAGCCGCAGCTTAAATGGTTGAGTTAAGGCACTAAGACCAGCAGCAATACTAGCAGCTCCACCACTGGCACGAGGACCATGACTAAGGATGACAGGAAAACGTTCCAATGAACCCAGAGCATTCTGAATTTTCCGTACAAGAACTGTTAACGGAAGTTCTTTCTGGCCATCATGCTCAAGCGGAAGAGACAGCTCCAAAAAGCGTTTGAACCTTCTCAAGACTTGTTGCCGTAACCTGAACGTAGCATTTTCTGATGCATTGTCTTTAGACATACCACCACAAGAGAGAAACTTCAAAAGTGCATCCACAACTCCACTTCCAACGAACTCAAAAGTAGACACTCCATCACCATTTCCCAGCTCAGTAAGTATGTCAGATATCACACTAATCATATGTTCATCACACGAAGGAGATAAAGGAATTGTCCTTGCTTTTCCTTTTCCCTTGCCTTTCACCTCTGCTAAGCCATCCGCATTCAACTTTGCACAAAGATCCTTGAGCTTACACAAGCTGTCACTAACTCCTGTAACGAGGCCAACATCTGCAGAGAAATACGTGTCCTTAAGCTGTTTAGCCTTCAAAATAACAGCAGCTTGGAGGCCACCACGAGAAGGCTGAACAACTTGCTCAGAACCAGTTGGGGGTGAACCAACAACGCCAACATTTGAGCCACCTGGATCCTCAGGCATTGCATCAACATTAGATCCAGTAGGACGACGTCTACTAGGAACACGGCGAGGTTTAACAGAACTAGAAGAACCATCTATATTCCTTCCTGAAGGTGAAGCTTGCTGAGATCCTGTCTGGTCAGAAGATATTAACAAATCAAGTGCATGCACAACACCCTCCTTGACAAATAATTTTGAAAATAGAGCTGGAAGCTTCTGCATAAGCAGATCGGCTATGCTTAGTGACATCATAAGAACTGATGGATCTTTAGATGCCAGAACACTTGCCAAAAAACTGCAAAATACATCAAACATAGAATCATATAGTGTTCAACTAACATTGATAATGTTTAAATCATATTAAACAAGTACCTAGATATGTTGGACTCTTTTGACAGTGTACTTAACATTTCTGCAGTGCTAAAATGCATCAATTTGTTGATGGCAGCAAGACACTTATGCCGCACGGAAGAGCTGACACTTGAACCATATACCTAAATATTGTTTACCACAATTAGCATTCAGATGCCTAACCTAAAAACCAATCCAATAAAATCAGCCGCAAACCTGAACCAACACAGAGAATAAGTCTGCTCCAAACTGAAGCAGCAGCTCGGGGTGGTCTGATAAGAACTTCTCTCGTGGTGAAATATCAGAATTACAAGGTACTTCCGATCTATTGCTTGAACTGCCATGTCCTTTCCTGCCCGAACTTCTGCCTTCTGAAGCACTGGTTGAACTACTCACTTCACGAATGGGAGGCAAAAGCTCATTGACCAAACTCATTATTTCATAAAGCTGCAGACATATATTAAGCATTAGCTTTCTCTATACATATTATGATCAAGCAGCAAGAAAATAGTATACCTGCTCAGGTGGCCTTGCAACTGAGGATGGTGCTGTGCATGTGCTTGACACAAAACTCGCTCCCACTAACACATCTTTCAGTGTCTTGCTGATATTTGACTGCAGGAGGCCCTCAGTGGCACCAGCTGAGCCACTGGCACAAGTAGAAAGTAGCCTAATCAAGCCCTGAAGGCCCACATTATGCAGCCAGAGTTAAAATGTCATTCCAAAAAGCACAATTAGCAAGAAAAATTCTTCTACGAAGGTCCACATTATGCAGCTAGACTTAAAAAAGTCATTCCAAAAACCAAAATTAACAAGAAAGGACGATCCACATTACGCAGACAAACTTAAAAAAGTCATTCCAAAAACCACAATTAGCAAGAAAGGTTCTTCTACAAATTACCGTATATGTAGATGTGCTCAAAGAGGTCTGCGAGACTGTACTCCCATTAGCACTGCTAACTGATATGAGATTTACAGTTAGCTGGATTAAATCATAAGAACAAAGTTGATCAATTTTTTCTGCCGAATTGGCAAAGGAATCTGCAATACGTGTAAGGCACACAGAGGCATGCTCCACAACCTGATATACAACCAAAGTTCAAAGAGTCATTTCTAATATAGATTTAATATTTGAATTAGAAGGAATGTTGTTAATGGTACCTTAGAATCTTGGTTTTGCAAAAGCGTTGTCAAAATGGGCACAGCCATCATCACAATATCAGTAGAATCAGATGGAAGCTGCCTACAAATATTTGCAGCTGTAGAAACAGCTACTCTCTGACAAATACAATGCCAACAACGACTTAGTACAAAAGCAGCCATGTCATAATGACAATTTCATAAGACTTACTTGCACACCGGTAGAAAAGAAATCTAAGTAAGACAATACAGCCATTAGAGCTCCACTTCGCAAGCAAGCACTTGGATGCTCATGAGAGATCTTTTCCAGAGCTTGTAGACTCTGTAAACACAAACATAAGTGATCCTGAAAAAGTCCAACTAACTCAACCACTTAACACTTACTTGCTCTGCCAAATCGATGTACTCAATAGTGAGTAGGCGTGCGCAAAAATGGGGTACCGCTCCATAATGTACAACAGCAGCACAAGATGAAGGAAGCACATCACACAAATGAGTGAGCGCCCTTGCAGCTAATAACATAACATCTGGGTTATAATCATGACTCAGCAAATTAACTAGAACTGGCACGAAAGAGTCTACAGAGAAACTGCTTAATGACTCTTCTGTCCCTATGGAGAGCAATTCACACAACTGGGAAAGGGATTCAAGCTGCCTTCCTTCCTCTCCTTCAGCTCTTAAGCCAGATAGTATGCGTTTAAGCCGAGTGCTCTGGTGAGCAGAAGCAGTTGTAGATGGCAAAAGCTCATCCAATCCAGCTCCAAGTTTTCTAAGCAATCCATGTAGTGCACTACTTGCAGAAGCGAGGTTTTGGCTAATTGTCCCAACTGCTTCCCCTTCATTCTCCTCATCCACATCACCAAGAGCTGCAGCAACCTTATCTCTATCTCTGCCGCCATCCTTTTCCTGCTCTTTTTCTTTCCCCTTCTCTGTCTCCTTCTCCGCACCACCCGCACCTCTAAGAACCTTTTCAGATCCCCTATCATCATCTTTCTCATGTTCTCTCTTTGAAACCTTGTCCTTATCTCTTCTTGATGCTCTAGAACCTGAACCTGTTGATGTTCCTGCTGATTCATGTGCTGAATCCATTCCAAATTGATGTTTTGATGCTGTAGCTGTTGTGGATGCTCCTACTGCAGATCCTATACGAACTGAAAATCTAGACCTAGAACCCGAACCTGTTGGTAAATCTGAGGAAGTTCTTGCTCGTTTGGATCTCTGGGCAGGAGGTGGGCGCTTTGATGTGGCCTCCGCCCGCTTGCGGCTACGTGTTTCCATAAAAAGGATCAAATCCCTGGGCGCCTCCAGCCCCCCACAGTGGTGGCCGGGCGCTGCAAATACCTCCCCTACCTTGCTGCTCCACGACGCCTAAATCCCGAATTGAAGCCGTCTTCTATACAATCGGCCCCGAAATTTCAATTCCTGAAACCCGCCTCTTGCATGCTCATACGAACCCTATCCAGCTCCAGGCAATAGAGTGGCAGATTGATCCTCTATCCTGTAATCCGGCCATGGCGCAATAGAAAGGATGAAAATATAAGCCCTGCTCCGGCAGAGGAAAGGGATGGGGATTTAAGGACGGAAAAGGGAGAAGGGTAAACATATGCCTACAAAAGCCGAGAGAATATATTGGAGAAGAATGAACGGGGAGAAGAGAGGGGAAGCTTTTCTGCTTCCTTCTTGCCACGTCGATTGCCACGTAGACTTTTATATTCTAACCAAGTGCCTATGGGGGGCCACCTTGTGAAGGTTGCCATTCCACCAAAGTAAATATTAGGGCGGTTTCTCATGGGCGTCAAAGTTTGTGGTCTGCTCAAGGCTAGGGCCCCTGGCATGTTCCCCCGACTCACCTTGAGGAGCTTCGTATAGAACCTAGACCTAAAATTAATCTATCATGCATTTCTTAGCGCCCAGGTTTTAGGCCTGATTAGACCTAAATCGTGTATTATGGCTTTTTGGCCATTGGATTGCAGCACATGTGGGAGCATATTCCCTCCCCTTAAATCCAAGACGTACAAATTGAGTCTTTTGCAAGTCAAACTCGCCCCTGTTGACCCAGCTATGAGAGGGACATTATTAAGGCCAAGACCATTACATAAAAGAGTATTCTTAATGCAATACAATACAGTAGGAAAAGAACAATGCAATATAATACAGCAGGAAAAACAATAAGCAGAGCCTGGGGAATCGAACCCCAGATATCCAATGCCCATGCCTTACCTATGTTCCACGTTCGGCCCATGCCTAGGAGCCATCGAACACATGCCATTGACTACGACCCCAAGTTCTAGTTGTCAATGGCATGCATTCGATGATCCTATATATGGCTCTTTCTTCGTTCCCTGGAAACCAACAAACACGATTCATTAGTGAGCTTGGGGAATTGAACCCCAACGCAATGCCAATGCTCATCCGAGCATAAGGGAGATCCCGGTGTAGGGGGGCTCCCTTATGCCCAGGGGCCAAAGCCCTATAAAAGCCTGCAGATGTTAGTAAAGAAATGCAATGGACAGGCTGAGAAAGGGCTTTTGGATTTGCAAGTGCAAAATGTACAAAAGGAAAAAAATCAGGTAAAGCAATTTATCAAAACAGCTTATCAATGAAATTAGTAAGTACTGCTCCATTCCTATACATTGCCAGCCAGATGTTGCATCAAATCCATACCTTGCTAACCCAAAACCTGTACCCAAGCTGCTAAATATTAATGACTGCAAAAAGCAATGAAGCAACAGGCATAGTGTTCAACGCATGAAAGCCAATTATTTTTACTTAAAATACTGCTTGTACAGTTTTCCCTTCATATAGAATCTACTTCCTAAGCAGGCCTCGTTTCTACCGAACCTATAACACAGGGCAAGTTTGAAGGATGAGAAGTGTACTGGTCTGTCATCAGTCCAATGAAGTGTGTGAACACAAATATTTCTTGATGACAGTAAGCTGCATTTGAGTTGAGGGCTTGGACAAAAATTCCTTTCAAGACAATGTACAACCGGCCAAAACCAATTTACTGCTCAAACACATGGCACTTCACCGCCTAATGCAACAATCTGTTCCTCCAGCTGCATATCATTCAATAGAGAAAGGAATCATGAGTTGTTAAGGCCTAAAATCATGGAAATATTTAAGAAGGGTAATTTAAAGAATAAAAAAGGGTCAGCCATGGCATGAGAGGGCATGCCGAATTGTGGGCCGAATTCTGGGTCTGCACGGACTCAGATTCAATAGGCATAGAAGCAGGCAAACGCCCACTGTCTTTGGCCTTTCTGACAGCCCTCTTCATAGAAGACATGATGAACAAAGGATCAACAGCTGAAAACAGACAAGAAACGGGGCCAGGATTCTAACCTCTGTTCTGTGCAGGTCGATCCACCCTAGCCGCTCATCCACGCCTGAAATACCACAGGCCACCAGCCAGAAGACGTCATCTGCAGAAGCACCTCCAGTTCTGCTCGCGACACGTGAGCCAACGAATTCGACACCGGATGCACACCTGATGCAGCCGGATTAGGCGAATCGCCACCTGATGTCGCTGAATTAGCATCCTCCTGCACACCCGACACCTGCAGCCGCCTCCACACCCGATCTAATCCAGATCTCAGCCCCTTCTTCCACATTTCCACGTAGGTTTCCAAAATGCATCCCAGATGCCAGCATCATCAACATACGTATTTCTATACGAATACGTGGCCTGACCTTAAACAATCATATGTAACAAAACTACCATTCTTCATCGCGGCCACATTATAGGCCTGATTCCTTATTTCGTGTCTCCACCATTCACATTTGCATTGTAGGATATGTTCATGCCAAGAAAGGGTTTCCAGCATTTTCATTGAAACAGGGTCTGCACTTTCATGCAAATGAGACGATTGCAGGGGCAAGACGGACTTTTCCATATGGCAAGAAATTTTAGATCTTCGGTCCTATGGAACCCCAACGTCTTCTGCTTAGTTGCAGCCCATGCAACTGGGCAGGACACCAAGAGAATAAATTGGCTATCCAATATACTTTTGAATAAACCTTCTAGCCAAGACCATGCTGGTGAATTTTTGGATAAAAAAAAAAGGCAATGCTCAAGTGTTTCAACATCTGAAAGGCAAAGCGGACATATTGCAGAGATATGAATATCATAGTAATGCCGCAAAGCATTTACACGCAAATGCCCATGTAAAACTTGCCACCAAAATATAGAAATTTTAGGGTGGAGCAACTTATCCCAAAGCCAACACCATGTACGAACCCACATTGGTTTTGGGATCTGCAATTGCCATCCATTTGGCAACGAAGAGGTCGTGGAGCTAAGAGGAGATGATCTATGGAGCAGATTATTGAGGTAATGCTAGGGTTGGATTTTGAGCATTGGCAAATTCGGAGACAGCTTTTTGGTATTCATGTAAGGCATGTTGTTCTTTATGATTGCCCAATTTGGGGCCCTGGGCTTTCTCTCAAAGGTTGGAATAAAATAGAACAAGTCTAGAAAAGATTTTTGCTACTTGAACTTGGAGATTAAGCCTCAGATTCCATATTGCATGCTGCTTGCTGAGACAGGTTTATTATCTCTAAGCTTTGATTAGAACGATCACTTATATAAACAGAGTTTTGGCAATGGAGTATGATAGGCTCCCCTATATGGCATTGCAACAGTCTAAAAATAAAGGCTAGTATGTTGATGCCTTGAAGTGGGCAGAAAAATGGCTTGGCTTGAATACCTGGCCAGATTCAGTAAAATATTCAGAGATAAGAGTTTTTGTGACAGAAAGAACCCCGGGGGATGCACTTATACATAAAGGGGGTATGGCATCTGCGTTCGGAGGGTGGCAAAAAACCCCCCTTGTATACACATTTTTAAAAGGCAATTTGACCCCTATGTGTATAGATATTGCCCCAGATTAGTGCCTAAAAACACCCCTAACCCCTAAGTATACGTACGCAAATGGTCCAAAAAACACCCCTCCGTTGAACTCTCATGGGTTATACGCTAATGAAAGGTGAATCCCCCGGGAGAAAGAACACTTAGCAAGCTATGGAAAATTGGGGATACAGGTAGTACAAAGAAACAATTTTACCTAGCTGAGATAAATGCTCTACAGGATTACAAGGAACAAAATTATTTGTTGTCACATATTAGCCGCAAGAACTGGATATATATCTCTCAATTGAGGCTTTCTTCTCACCATTTGCACATTGAGACAAATAGGTGGTATGGAATGCCTTTGCACGAAAGGTATTGTGTTGGATGCTTTGAACCGGTGCAAGAATCAGAACGTCGCACATTTCTGGAATGTTCTTCCTATGAACATATAAGGAAAAAACATGGTATAGTTGTCGTATCATCACATACTTTAAGCACTTACATTTGGGATGTTTCGAAGGAAAGGGTAGACATAATTGATCTGTATAATTTAATGCTTAATTTTGATATATATAGTGCCTTGGATTAGTGCGCTTAGATTTCACTCAAACTTTTGTAATAGTTTGCCATAGAGGCATGAGGGCCTAATTGGCTTGACAAATTCATATCATAACATATCATATCATATATACTTTATTTGGTTAACATGAGGATAATCAGTATGCGGCTATGATTCTCATGTCGTTATCATTCTTGACCTCAATCTTATGACATTCCCGACTAATTACATAGGCTTGAAAGTCTGTTTCAAGCTATCATGATTTTCTCCAAATCATTCCCATATTTGTGACATCAGCAAAGTGATTACTTTTGGGAAAATTTTAGGTTTAGATTATATATTTGACTGCGAGAAGGGTATAGGTAGATTTTCTTTTGTCGATGTGGTCAAGACTGTGCGTCGCTTTTATGACACTTTTTAGGGCATATGGAACATATCTAAGCCTATAAAAAACATATACGAGCTCATACACATGTGATGAGCCAGGTGGATGAGAAGGGTGGTGTGCCCGAGTATTTAAAGAGCATATGTGAACTGAGTAATGAAAGAGATAGAAAGAGGGTTAGATGGTCTCACCTTCATAATATACCAATGTATGCCCTAGCTTACAATTAATTACTATCTAGAAAAGGAGTTTGGATACTGAGTCGTGGCCTTTTCTAAGACAAACGAGCTTACTGACTAGTTGGCAAGTTATATGCAATAAGACTAGGGTTCCATTTTCGTCTGCTCCTCTCTCAAGTCCTGTGAGGATAGGATCAACTATAAACATAGGAGGTGATACATGGACCTTCGAACCACATCTCTGATAGAAGAGTATAATACTACCACCAAGAGCTCGACTGGATTTAGGGAATTTCGACTACGGTTTAAGGAATCTTGTGTTCCTCTATTTACCTTACTTCTCTCTTGTCTCGTCCTGACAAAAGCTCTCCTTAACTGGAGTACACGTGACATGAATACAATGTCAGCTCTTGAATTCACCTAAAAATATTACAGTATATGTGGGTAAAGAAAGTTTTGATTAGCTTTCACATGTTTAATTGAATGGTAGTCTGGTAGCTTTTAGGAATCAGGTCTTGGCCCCCACCATTGTTGCCTAAAGCTGTTAAATTCCCCATTGAGATCATGTTGCTTAAAGGGCATAAGCATGCTACAGGTGTCCACTTTTGGAACCTGCCAAAGTACCTACACTGGGTACTTTAGAAATGGGTACTGTTTTCTTATTCTTTTTATCAAAACTAATTCAAAAGTCCAAAATAAAAGTCAAAAACATGTTAATGTTGAAGGCCAAGATAAAGACAGTACTATTGGAGGTGAAAATGAATGAACCCAATTTAATACTTATTAGTTATTGAGCCATCATATAAGTACCCAGTACCTAGTATTGGGTACTTTTTTAGGTAGTTTTATGGTCCCTAAATAATACTTTTTAAGGTACATTGTAACATGCTTATGCCCTAAAACCCATGTTGGCCTTCATGAGATTTATTGGTGTGCACAGCATTGAATTGATGCAACTTCCTTTCGCAACACATATAGCTGCATCCTTGGACGAAAAAACTATCCAGATTCATCGGCAAGCCCACAACATTAAGGCATGTGGTTTTTTACCCTGATAGTGTAACCACAGAGCAATATCTATATTCTGCCATCAAAAGACTCTATTTGAATTAATTTAGGATTGAAATTTCAAACTCTATTTGAAGTAATTTTAGGGTTGGAATACATACTTGGTTTGGTCAACGTGAGGATAACCAGCATCCAACTATAATTATCATGTTATTATTCTTTTTTACCTCAATCTTATAAAATTTATAACTAATTACATAGGCTTCAAAGTCTGCTTTAAGCTATCATGATCTGCTCCAAATCATTACCATATTTGTGATCCATATAAGTTGGCTCTGCAAGATGATTCTAAAAGGTTACCATTTCAGCAAGGTAACTACTTTTGGAGTTGGATTGCATATTTGACTAGTGAAGAAAGGGGATGGGTAGATTTTCTATTCTTAATATGATGAGGACTGTGAGTCACTTTATGACACGTTTTTAGGGCATGTGAAACCATCTTAGCACATACACATGTAATGAGCCACGTCGATGAGAAGGATGTGTACCCAAGTCCTACAATATTCAAGAAGCACATGTAAACTTGAGTAATGAGAGATATAGAAAGATGGTTAGAACGTCATACATTCGTAATATGTCAATGTATGCCATAGCTTACAATTAGTTACTATCTAGGAAAGGAGTTTGGATATTGAGTCGTGCGGCCAGTTATATGCGATAAGTCTAGGGTTCCACGTTCTTCCGTCCCTCTTCCAAGCACTGTGAGGACAGGATCAGCTATAAATGCCGAAGGTTGTAGCTGAAGCTTGGGGCCACAACGTTGTAAAGAGTGCATAATACTACCTCCAATAACGTAGGGGCATACTTGCATCTGCCTTGACGGCCGAGGTAAGTAATGACCTAATGACCTAGGTAAAAGACTCTATTTGAAGTAATTCTAGGGTTGAAATTTCTAACTCTATTTGAACTAATTGTAGAGTTGGATTACATACTTGGCTTGGACAGCATAAGGATAACTAGCGTCCAACTATGATTATCATGTTATTATCTTTTTTACCTCCATTGTTGTAAGTTATGCTCTAGCAAACTCAGGGGGGTCAAGTACCAAAAGCTTCATGTTTACATAAAGTCAAACTGTCTCGACAAAATGATTTTTTAAAATTTTCTGATTACCATGATATTTTTCTACATGAGATAGGGAAAATGACACAAAAAACCACATGTCAATACGAAGTCTCTGAAGAAAGATAGGGCCATTTAAACATGACTGGGTCAAAACTGCTTTCTTCCTCCTCAGAACCAATTATGGTTCCCAGAAGGCAGTTGTCATTTAAATACAACAATTTTTACAGGGAAATGCATTTTGAGCTAATATTTGATATATTGACAAGTTCCTCCATCCCATAAAAATATTGGTTGACCTTGAATTTGATGTTTGGACTTTCACTTTTGATCTCAATTTTAGGTAACTTGTTAATAATGATTAATATTTTCCCATGTAGAGTAAAAGTTACTCTATGATGTCCTCCAAAAAACCATAGTATAAAAGTTCAAAATGATATGAAACCAATGCAAAAACAAGCTCATAAAAAACGCAAAAGACATGGTCACAAAAAATCAAGAAATGTTTTTGTACCTGAGCCTATTACTGGTCTATAGGTGCATTTACAATCAATAACTTCCTTGCGTTAATTGATCTCAAGTTGAATTTTGGGATATAAATAGCTTCTGATTTACTTTAGTAATGAAAATATATTTGTTGATCATAACCTTGAGATTTGAATTAAACTTTATAGCATCAAATTCAAATATGTTTTCTATGTAAATTCTAGATTTATGCCGCGAGACATGACTTTGAAAAATCACATTCTTAAAATGTCCCATGTCATGAAATCAATGCAAAAAAAAAATCAAAGAAAAATATGGAAGTTTATGACTATAAAAAGTCAAGTTAGATGCTTTAGAATATAGTTTATGCATACAATTCTCTATAGGATAAAATTAATTAGTTAGACGAGCTTGCATAATTTGAGGGCAATGTTTAAGTACAAACAAGTGTGAATTTATGGGGCACTTATTCGCCAATTGAATCTACATGGACTTCCACGGGAGAAGCCCCTCCCCTGCTTAGATTCAAAGAAAGAAGAATAAGGTACTGCTGAGAGAGAAGAGGAAGCGCCGATGAGACGTTGATGCAGAACCGCGCCTAAAATAGCGAACTCCCAACCAGAAAGGGCATGCGCGGCATGCATACATGCAAGACATGCATGCTCGCCCCATTCTAGAATGGCGATCCGATGTCTCGGATCGATGGGATTTCAATATGAAAATAGAGAGTTATATTGCAAACGAAGGCCCGCATTCATGAAAAATATAGTGTATATGAAAGATGACCTACTTGTAATATTATTCTACTAAAACTCTAATGCTGTGTTGCAGCAATGGATATACCAGCTTTATATTAGTAAAAAATAACCATGTTTCTCCGTATGTTTTTGCAAGAAAGTCACACAACCTACATAGGGGACCTATATATATGTCCCTTGTCATATTTTGAACCATTTGGAAGGCTTATTTGGAAAAATATAGCGTGTTCTCTACAAAACTGAGAAAGACGCATCAAAGGTCATATGGTTTAATTTTTTTCTTATACTTATCTTCATTTATTCATTAATAAATATCATTAGCTAGTAAATGATGAGTTTTTAGCCTATAATTTTGGGATTAACTCAAAATTTTAACCTCTAATGTGTTAATCCTATGGCTGCACATCATCTTTAAATCTAGTTAATTGCATGGTTAAACCCTAATTACACTATATGCAAGTTGATAGAGTAATTTTCTATGTGGATATAAGAAGAATGCATCATTCATTACTCTCGTGATACTTACAGGTGGTGATTTTGGAGCATTTTAACATATAATTTTGTCCTAAATTCTGTATAGGAAATTCTCTATTAGATTTTGAAGTTGGTATACCTTTTGAACACTCCGAAAAAATATAAGATTGTACTTCATATAGTTAAGAACCTATGGCCACAAGAACTAAGCCAAAACTTGTAATAATAAGAGAGAAATAATTCCTAAACTACAAGCAGCGTTTTTGAACAAAATAGGTTTTGCCGGCTTCCACGGATGTTAAATGATAGCAACCAAAGCTGAAAAGGTATGAATCAATGTGTTCTATCATAAATAGACAAATACTTCCAATTTGGCAAGGCTTAGACTTGTTTATACTAAGAAAACCCAAGAATGCAGTTCTGGATTGTTGCAGAAACTGTCAAATTCTCTAATATTTGAACAATCACTACAACATATAGGTGAGTTCCTTGGTCTTGAAATTCTCGAAGGTCATTAAGAATCAAGTAAAGATTGATATGGTGGCGATATATCGCAAAATTGACATTTCTATTCTCAGATGTATTGGTTTAAGTGGCATGGATCAACTGGACCAATTCTGGTTCATGGACTAGGAATGGACCCCGGGACCACTCTAGTATTAATGTGATGAGGATTGTGAATCACTTTATGACATGTTTTTCGGGCATGTGAAACCACCTGAGCACATACACATGTGATGAGCCACGTCAATGAGAAGGATGTGTACCCAAGTCCTATAATATCCAAGAAGCACACGTAAGCTTCAGTAACGAGAGATATAGAATAGAATAGAATAGAATAGTTTAGAATGTCTTACATTCATCATATGTCAATGTATGCCATAGCTTACAATTAGTTACTATCTAGGAAAGGAGTTTGGATATTGAGTCGTGCGGCTAGTTATATGCGATAAGGCTAGGGTTCCACGTTCTTCCGTCCTTCTTCCAAGCTCTGTGAGGACGGATCAGCTATAAATGCTGAAGGTTGTAGCTGAAACTTGGGGACCACAATGCTGTACAATAGTGCATAATACTACCTCCAATAACCTAGGGGCATACTGACATCTGCCTTTATAGCCCAGGTAAATAATGACCTAAGTGTCCACGAGCGGAAAGATCCACCCCCTCACTAAACCCTACTTGTTAGGGAACTCACACCTCCATGCTCTTTATGGCATCCCCAAACACTAGCGTGTCAGTCGTATCGATGCTCATCTGAACTGAATTGAGCATATGCTTTTACCCAGTGTCCACAAGTGGAATGATCCACCCCTCACTAAACCCTCCTCATTAGGAAACCCATACCTCCATGCTCTTTATGGTATCCCCAAACACTAGCGTGCCAATCATATCGATGCTTAGCTAAACTGAATTGCACATATGCTTCTACTCAGCTTGTGGCAATTTATCGATTGGTCCATGAAGATCATAGGTGGGCTTGACTTGGGAGCTGAAATAGATTCACGGCTTCTAGAACTAGGATGAGTACTCCTAGAATTCAAGTCCAAACTTTTCATGATATATAACAAGATCATACATCAAGATCATCCATGAAACAAGGTCATCATTCAATATGGTTGATGGAGCCTGTAGAAATTCTCCAACCGTTGGATGGGAGAATATACTGCGGAATATTCCCTCTAAAGCATCCCATGCGTACACCTCAGCAAAGGCTGGGATCAAATGCTTATGTGGCCCTATTCTAAGGGCGTTTGACAACCATTGAAGAACATATTTCATATGCCTTGACTCGAAATTAGCAACATGCTAATTTTGCAATTCAATCCCCAATAATGAAGAGATGCCACATAAAGCCAATTTTATATATGGTGTCACAGCTTGTGGATCACGCCCAAAAAGTCTTCAATCTATATGAAGAGCTTATGGATCACGCCCAAACAGTCTACACTCTACATCAATGCCATCATTCCCTTACAGTCGACTTTGCCACAACATCAACATTCCATCTGTATGTCATATGAATAGAAAGAAATACACAGGCTTAGGGATTCGAACCCCTGCGCACTGCGTGGATCAAAACAGCCTGGCCGCCCTTAAAGGGCAAGGGCTAATCCCATGCAAGTGCACATGCATACATACAACCATTCTCCCTCCCTTTTTATTTTCTTTTTTTTTCAAATCACTATTCTCGTGCAAGCAATGAAAGCAAATCAGACATCCAATCCTTTCTTTTCCCAATCAAACAAATCTTTTTTTTTTTGTATTTGCAAAAATACAAATAGTTCAGAGGCATATTTTTTAGGTTTCATACTTTTTTTTTCTTCAAACAATGCAACAGAAATGCACACAAATAACTCAAGAAAGATTCAACACAAGAAAGCAATAAAAGAAAGCAATACCTAATTGTTATTCGTGACAGCATTATGCCGCCTCACCATCGCATCAATGCACCTCAATTCCCTAATCAGAAGAGCCCTTGCGAAGTTCATATGCGCCCCATATGTTGGCGCTCACCTTGGCTTACCTCCACCTCCTCCCACTCCATGTGTGTAATTGAAACTCTAAAGCTGCAAACAATGATAAATTATAGAATAATCACTTGGTGACCTTACATCCAAAGGGTCACGATGCCCTTTGGAGTGGATCGACACCATGAACAGTCACGTCTATTTTGGTGTCATCCATCTATTTGTAACCTGTGGTGATCAAGAAGTATCATCGATTAAATCAATATATCTTCTATGTTTGGTAAATTCATCATGGTATCAGAGCCCTTATTATGATCTGCGATCCGCTAAAAGCCAACCACGAATTTAGGCCAGCACCTAATTTTAGAACAAGATTTATCTCTTTGTCTTCGTACTGCTGTTGGTGCCGACACACAGATCTGTGCAGTTAGGAGTAGAGAAAGGAATAAAAAATTTTGGCATGAATTAAGTGGGAGATTTATGTAAAACATCTGTTCTGGTGAAGAGTTTGTAAAGCTTCATCTTGTGAAGATGGCTACCGTGGAATACCATGTACAGCCAGCAGTGGAGAAATTCAGTGGAGAGGGATTTAATAAATGGAAGACAATCATGAAAATGCATCTCATTGCGAAAGAATTATGGGCGGTAGTTGAAGGAAGAGAAGCCAAGTCTGCCGATCCTGATGCTGCCGTGAAGTGGGAAAATAAAAATGCTAGAGCTCTTGCCATAATCACGCTTGGACTTAGTAAAGAACTCATGCATCTTATTTGTGGAGAAGCAACTGCTCAAGCAGCCTGGACGAAATTGGTTGGCATCTACGAAGGAAAGAATAATGCCAACCAACATTATCTGAGGAAGAAATTCTTCAGAATGACCATGGATTCAAGCGCAAATGTTGCTGCCCATGTAAGTACTCTTAGGGAATTATGGGGACAATTAGCCCAAGCTGAAGTTAAGATTGAAGATAGTGAAGTTGCATCGGTGCTGCTTGCCAGTATTCCAACTCCATCATCATTTGACAATACCGTAAGTATGCTGGAAGCCAAGGATAAACTTATATTTGATGAAGTGGTGACTATGTTATTAAAAGCTGAAGTAATCAAGAATGAAAGGAAGGAGGATGAATCTAGTGGATCTGCTAAATTATTTTTCACTGGTAATCGGAAAAATAAACCATCTTGGAAAGAGAGAGACACTCTCATGAGTGATGAAGAGAAGAAGAAAATTAAGAGGTGTTTTCTTTGTCAAAATTTTGGCCACTATATTCGTGAATGTCCTGACTTGAAGAGACTTCAGTCAATGCTGCCGGAGAAAGCTAACGTTGCTAGGTCCAAATTATTTTGAAGATGCTTGTGCAACATTCAAGGTGAAGATCATGTGAAGAATATATAGATTGCTCATAAGTGGGAGAGTGAATATGGTATGAACGAATCTAAATAGCGCGCTGGTCAAGAGTTGTCAAGATGCAGTCAAGAATGGGATCCTGTTGTTAAGAGTTAATATTTTATTAAATCTAGGATAGAAGTATCAGAATTATGGATGTTAGATCATGGGAGAGTGATAAATTATAGAATAATCACTTGGTGATCTTACATCCAAAGGGTCACGATGCCCTTTGGAGTGGATCGACACCACGAACAGTCACGTCTATTTTGGTGTCATCCATCTATTCGTAACCTGTGGTGATCATGAAATATCATCGATTCAATCAATATATCTTCTATGTTTGGTAAATTCATCAAACAAACTCCCGAGTTGCATCCTGAATAAACGAACAGAGGCTGCCATAGACCCGGCCAGCGTATTGATGTTCACGATAGATTGAACCACCTCTAAGGCCACCTACACTCTTTCCCCATTTAGAGAGAAGACAACGGGAGAGGGCATGGCATTATGTATGACATCATGATTACTTGGCCCGAGCACAGGAGGCCTCACAGAAGGTGATGACGAGGCATCCTCATCACTAGTAAGATCAATTACCTCATTACCATGGGATGTGCCACACTCCACAACACACAGGGCTTATGACATCGGAAGCCCCAGGCTGGTCCCCAACAGCAGCCGCAACCACACTCCATTACCAATCTCCATCTCTAAACCAGACATTGTCAAAGAACTACAAACAAAGAAACATGATCAATCAAAGAATAAATATTTACGAACAGACCAAAATTGCCTCCACTCATCTAACCGCCATTGTTGTATAGTCTGTTGTATCCAAAGGAATGTAAGAGGTCCCAGGCATATCAATAATTGGCTCAGGCCTATACTCATCATCTTGCACCTCAGTAAACTTCTCATCCATGTCCCCAGGCATCCCAACATCATCCCAGTAACGCTTGCGCCCTTTGCCAAGCCTCTGAATGGTTCCATCCCAGCTGGGATTCCAGATAGAACCACTTAACATCACTAGGCAGTGCAACCCTCGGATTTAAGGTCAAGTGCCAAGCAACCTTAATCCTATGTTCAGATATGAATGTGGTGTTTGAAGGCAGTATCCAGCTAGCGGAGAGGATGAATTTGCCAGTTCTGAGCATTCTCGTAATGGTGTAAACAAGGCTGGCAGTAAGCTAACTTCCTCCGTAATAGCTCACGAAATGAAGTACCCTTTCCAAGATGTTCTTGTTGTCTGGAACAACTACATGTTTTATGTCTCCAGCACCATACAACAAATACAAATCTTTCCCCATCTCCGACTACCTTTCTGAAATGTTATAGGTGTGCAGCCTGAAGTGTGGCTTACCCATGTCTTTCATGTAGTATCCAATTAAGCCCTCAAAGCAATGGAGTCTAGTGTTCTTCAGTGCTTTGCACACAAGAACCACCCCAACAAGCTTCTTAGATCCCCACCCAGATCGTCTCTTTATGGCCAAGTTCACAAGTATGGGAGACTTCAAGGATAGTCTAAAAAGCACACTGGAAATGTAAGTGATCAAGATCACTCCCCTCCCCCCTGCTGCAACAGCCCTTGCAGTACAGTCCATCTCACAAAATTTAACTAGCATATCATAATACTCAGGAGGAGCATCCATGTCAGTCGTCCACAAGGTCACACTAACATCTATAAGGCCAGTTCCCTCATCCTCAACCACATGCCTGGCTGCATCCAAACCTGAAATCCCAGAGGAGGAGCCTGCCTGGGCATTTCTGGCAGCCCGTCCCCTCTCCCCCTCCCTCCCCCCAAGCTTCCCTCCTCATAAGCAGATGGTAAGGACACAAAGGAGTTAACACTGAACAAGCAAAGCGCAACAGAAAAATAAAATGGCAGATCTCACCTTCGGCGCTGAGCAGACGCCTTCAAGCTCCAACTTTATACATTCACACAGGCCCGGAATTGCCATGTAAAGGGATTTTTGAGTCCAAATCAAGCAAGTCTTACCTTCTAAATCGATCTGGGCATGGTCGGGCACTTCAAAGGCGCACAAATCCGTCCATGAATACATGAGAAACGAAGATTCCATTTTGTCCTACTTCCATACTAAAAAAATACAATACCTGGCATAAACCATCTAAACCTTATGTAATAAATGTACAGTTCCATGAAACAACAAACTATATTCAAGCCTCAAGACATCAGTCCACATATCCACAAACAAACTTCTAAGCTAGCAAATCACCAAATGGGAAGGTCTACTAGCCTTGAAGCATCCATAGCTAAAAGCTTGGTGATTGAGCACAATTGCGGTCACCAGAGTTAGAGATGGAGGTATTGGAGTTGGCACGAGGTCCAAGGAGGCGTAGATTTTAGGGTAAGGTATTTATAATAATATAAAGTCATAAAAGGGATGATATTTAACACATATATAGTATCAATCCAATGACTGGACGTGGCACCACTAGTACCAATCCCTCGTGGGTGGAAACTGGGTACCGGTGATGTGGAGTGTATCCATTTGGATGCGACGTGGACACTCAACTTGGGTTGGGAGGAAGTGACTAAGTCAAAACCACGTGCACTAATGAGGGGATGATTTTTGCCCTTTTTTGTATGTATACTAGGGATTATTGGGGTTTTTGAATGTTCTTCTAGTTATAAAACCTTGCAAAAGGGGTCAAATTTGTCCAATAGAAACACGTACACTAGGGCTTTTTTGACTACCTTACGCAGTAGGTGGCATATCCCATATAAAGAAGGTGGGTCCCCTGGGACTAATAGTCATGGGTGCGTAGAACATGGGAAGTGTTGCAGCATGCATGACTGACATGGCTATAGCAAGGTGAAGATCTTTTGGCATTGCCTTCACTTGTTTTTCTTGGTTTCTTGTAGCCTTTGCTTGTTCGTCTTGGTTTCTTGTAACCTTCGCCTGTTTGCATCGATTTCATCAATACCATGTACGACCATAGCAGAGCTTTCCTTTGTACGATGATGGTCGACCAACATTTTTGGCCCTTCTCATGATCCATGTACCAAACAAAATCTAAAGCATTCAGAAAAGGAGCAGATGAATGAACATACTCGTGAATCGTTGAAATTGGTTCAACATATTCACATTGTTTAATCTCTCTTTGCGCTTAGTTAGGTGATTAGCAATGGCGTGCATCTTGCATGAATTCATCAAAAAATCTCTCGATGGAGAATATGGTTGGGGAGATGGTTCTTTTAGCCTCCTTATCTGATGTTTAAGAGCCCTATGATAGACTAGTCCTAGGGTTCAATTAGGATTTAGGGGATTTTGACTATGGTTTAAGGAATCTTGTGTTTGTCTATTCACTTTGCTTTTCTCTTGTCTCATCCTGACAAAAGCTCTTCTTATAGGCCAGTTGGCCTCCGTGGACGTTAAAATATACTTCCTTCCTTCCTTCCTTCCTTCCTTCTTATCTGGAGTACATGCGACATGAATACACGTTCGCTCTTAAATTCACCTAAAATTATTGCCGCATGTGCCGGTAAAAAAAGTTTTGATCAACTTTCACATGTTCATTTAAATAGTAAGCTGATAGCTTTCAAGATTCAGGTGTTTCCATCCAACCTTATTGCCTAAACTTGTTAAAATCCCCATTGAGATTATGTTGCCTAAAACCCTTGTACCCTTGTTGATCTTCATGAGATTTCTTGGTGTGCACAGCATTGAACTGCAGTTTCCTCTAACAATATATATATAGTTGTATCCTCGGGCGGAAAAACTATCCAGATTCATCTACAAGCCTACAACATTAAGGCACATGGCTTTGACCCTAATAGTTAACCATGGAGCAGTGTCTGTACTAAGGGGAATGTAGCACTCCAAGTGTCATCGATGTTACATAACCCCTTTATCAGCCCTTAAATGGCTACACAATGTCCCATTATCACCTTTTAATGGTGATATATGATCCCATTATCAACATTTAATGGCCATACATGGTGACATTATTAGTACCCTTTTCTATAAATATCTTCATCATTGTCGCTTTCTACTTTTACCTCTTTGCTTCTCTAACTTGAGCACCCAGCAGTCCACAACCACTTTGGTATAGATCCACATACGACTACTAGATATGTAATCCTCCATTATGGTAAATCTATAGCTAGCTAATGATATTTGGTGTGTTATGGGTTTTTTGGTTTGCAAAAGACATTGGCAAGTTCATAAATAACATATAAAACATTAAATATAATACAAATCTTCTTCAAAACAAAAAAATTTCAATTTTTTTTTCCAATTTCATGGAGGACAAAAGACATCATTACAATGATCAGCTGGCCAGAGAGCGTGATAAGGAAAAATACTGCATCAAATTTCAGAATGCCCTGTACATAGTTCCTACTTTTGTTAGACTCCAACTATTTCTCAACCAGATCCCATTTAATAAAAATTTGGATTTTTTATTCCAAATTTTCTTCGAAGCGAACTCCTAGAGAAACCCACCTCTTAAACATGGGCTTTAATTTGAAAGTTACCTGAGAAATGGCACTCAAAACTCCGATTAAAACCTTAGCAGCATTAAGCAGATAATTGGATTCAGAAATTTGGAATTCTTTGGCGAATTGGTCCTGCTCTATTCCAGAAATAACAAGGCAAACTGATACTTCATATTCATGCATAGCATCCCTTTTTAAAAAGAGCTGAGCCTACAGAGATAGAACACATGAAGCAACCAGAAAAGGAACTATATAGAAGATGCGAAACCAATACAACGAAAATAACTGCTTATCTGAACAACTCTATCATATATACAAGCCGATCTCGTGTATCAAGTCGTAATATCAGGAACTTGCTAAATATCAGGGGACCTGCTAACTTTAGAGCCATGATCAAAGCCGACCATTCCTCAACACTCCCCATGCCGACGATGATCTAGACAATATGTATAAGTCATACTGTATCAGACAATCCAAGTGTCTCCTTATGTCTGATAAATATTTCCTTACCAATTGGTTTGGTAAGAATATCTGCAGGCATGTCAGATGAAGCCAAATACTCCATGTCAATGGTTCCATCCTCCAGCCGCTCTCTTGTGAAGTGGTGATGGATGCCAATATGCTTTGATCTTTTATACAAAGGGGTTTGCTGTAAGAGCAATACTACTCTTGTTGTCATTATAAATGATGGTGGGAGGGGATTGATGGAAATTTAGCTCCCCGAAAAGGATCTAATCCACAAGATCTCTCTCACAATGCAGATGTTGCCATATATTATGCTTCACACGATGATAAGGCAACAATGGTTTGCTTACTACTGACCCAAGTAACAACATCTCCATGAAGCATGACACAAAACCTTGTCACTGATCCTCGGGTATCATGATCTCCAGCCCAATCTGCATCCACAAAGCCCACCAACTCTGTATGTGGATCATTTGAGTCAGGCTGATACAACATGCCAGTGTTAATACTTCTTCTCTTGACTGCCTTCCAATGGTTAGGACCGGGATTGGCCATGAAGATTGTCTGAGCTATATCCGGTCGAGTACTTACCATGATGTGGAGCAAGCTACCTACCATGCTCCGATACGGGATGGATTGCATTAGTTGAACTTTTGAGGAAGTGGAAGGAGCCATAGCTTGTGTGAGTCTGACAGAGGTGTCTGCACGAGTGACTTTGGGACTTACATGCATCATACCCGTTCTATTGCAGAGATTCTCAATAGCCGAGGTTTGATGGATAAGAAGGCTTCTGGTTGCTCGTGAAGACCAAGACATGTATGAATAGGTCCGAGATCTGTCATCTTGAAGGTGGCTGCAGGCTTACTTTTTAGTCTTTGCAAATAAGCACATTTATTACTTGTGATGATAAGATCATCCACATAGAGAACCAGAATGATGTTTTTATCAAGTTTGTGCTTGACGTACACATTCCATTCAGAGATGCACCTATAAAAGCCCAAACTTTTGAGATAAGAATCCATCTTCTTGTATCATTGTCGAGGGCTTTGTCTAAGACCAGAGATGGAATGATTCAGCTTGCAAACCAACATTTCCTTATCTGGAACTACAAATCCTGTGGGCTGATCCATGAATAGTTCCCCAACCAAGTCGCCATTCAAGAGGGCAACCTTCACATCCATGACATCTATATCCCAGTCATGTTGAATTGCAATTGACAAGACGAATTTGATCGAAGTCATATTGGCGTCTTTCTTGGTTTGGAGTAGTGTGTTCTGAGGTCGCTTCATGCTTACTCGCCTCTCTCAGGAACACATGCTAGTCTTTTGGATCCATACATGACTCCACCTACCACATCGAAGCCAATTTGGCAACTGGGAAAAAAGTTTCATCAAAATCAATTCCAGCCTTTTGAGAATAATCTTTGGCCACCAGTCTAGCTCGAAATCATGGCCTGCTTAGATCATCATGATTGTTTGATCCTGTATATCCATCTATTACCTATGGATGTACGTCCTGGTGGCAAATCAGCCAAGGTCCATGCATTTGTTTATTGCATAGCATCCAATTCCTTAGTCATGGCTTGATGCTATTCAAAAGCATGCGCACAAGACACTGCTTCATCATAAGTGAGTGGTTCAAGCAGTTCATCTGCTTGTGCTGGGCAGGCACAATACTTAGCCAACCACTCATGTTGCCACCAGTTTGGCTCAAGACCTGCCTCTGCTAAGTACGCATGAGCCAGTGCTTTGAAATGTTGGCACTGCTGAGCAATGGATTATAGCATGCGTTGGATAGGAATGGATTGGCGAGCAGATCTGCATGGTGCAGCAATGACTCATAATGTTCATGATCCATGGCAGAAGATGTAGGCAGATCGAAGGTGACATAGCGCATGGGTCTTGGAAGGGAATGCTCACTAGGCTCACTTTCGAGGGGAGAATCACGAGAAGAATTTGCTGGTGATGATAGGGCTGGTTAACAGGCCTTCAATTAAAAAAAAAGATGATAGGGCTGGTTATGGCATATGAGGCTCCAATTCAGCAACTGGGGGCATCATGAATCTCCAGCCAAAGAGTGGATTTGTTGGGATTTTGAAACAAGTTGGAGCATGAATGGTCTTTGAACCATGAACGATCCCAAAGAGCATGTTCATCAAACGCCACAATTTTAGCTTTGATGATTTTTCGAGTCTTGACATCAACCAAACAATAACCTTTGCTACCAGAACAATATTGTTACACACTAGCACCCCTAGTGATAACCAACACACAAAAAGGGCAGATCCTTCAAGAAAATCGTTATCCAATGGGCCCCAACGTTTCCAGGCTTTATCCCATACCCCATAGACCATATCAGTTCCTCCCCTTCCTCGAGATGCTTACCCTCAAGCATGTGGAACACACCAATGTTGCCACGAGGAATTGAACCACGAGGAATTGAACCTTGGCTCTGATATCAAGTGTTATGCACTAGCACCCCTAGTGATAACCAACACACCAAAAGGGCGGATCCTTTAAGGAAATCGTTATCCAATGGGTCCCAACCTTTTCAGGCTTTATCCCATACCCCATAGACCATATCAAATACCATGTGAGAATTGCTCTTTTAGCATGATCATCATGCTTTCTTCGAATTTCTGATGAGATATGAGAGTATGCTGGGCAGTCAAAAATTCTTAAATGATTAACTTCAGGTTTATGCCCCGTCCAGACTTCATATGGTGTTGTTCCAGGGACTGCAACCGTGGGAGACACTACAAAAGGGCATGCAATCTCTGTCACTAGTTTCATCATTTATATGCTTAAAATTGCAATTTCAAAATTTTTAGTTTTTGATGCAATAAATGACGGTACCCGTTGGTGAGACTCCATCAGCTATATCCAGCTATATCGTCACTTGTAGCATCACCAATATCGATAGTTGTAGTATCATTTTTTATGGCGTTGTGGTGATATAATAGTATCATTCATAGCATCATCTATAATTGTAGTTATGTATCATGCATTTTCTAATTGTAATACTATAATAATGTCAACTATAACATCACCTATATTGCTATAATTAAATCATTCACAATGTCAACATAAACATCATTCTTTGTAACACGATTAGTATCAAATATAGTAGCATTGCAAATGCCACAATTCATATCGCATGAGGGCTAAAATTGTATCATTTCTAGCGTGAAATACAATATCACATATTGTAGAGGGAGAACAACTGCCAAAGAGAGGGAAAACATAAGATCAAACTAAAAATCTTGGATGCTACTCCTGCCGGATTGGAACATTCAAAATTGGCCTCCGACATCAACCAGAGGCCTCCACCTCCATTTTTCGATGAAGTTTCTTTCGTTGAGACCGAAAAAGTGACATGTGGCCACCCTTAATGACCATTGCTCTAAGAAATCTACAATTTTAAGTGCAGACATGTAACTATACAAATTATCTCCAAAAACATACAAACGAAGAAGGAACAAGGTGGCATTAGCAGCGGTCACATGCCAGAAACGTCAGCTCTTTTGACCTTTTTCGACAGAGGAGACGGAGGCCTCCATTGGCAAAAGAGGTCAGTTTTCAATCTTCCATCAACGAGCACGAATCCTCTTAGTCCATCCCTCAAAAATCTTGTCTTGTTGTTTTTTGTGATTCCACTAACAGCGGTAATTAAGCATTGGATTTTGCTCGGGAGATGACGTGGTCGTTATAAACAGCCGCTTAACTGTCAGGGGATTCCTCGTGTCCTTTTACATCAGAAGCAATTACCTCTCTCCAGACCTTGACACGAATCAGAAGCAATTACCCCTCTCAAGACCTTGACACGAATCAGACCAACAAAAAAGATTTCTTGTGGAAGAATTGCCTTTGCCGTAGTGGAATCTATACATCCGGCTATGGTAGTTTAGTTTTTCTGCATTTGATGCCATAGAGTTAACTGCCACTTCGTATAGGGGTAACCGATTTGGGACCCCTTTTTGTTCTTGGCAGGGCAATTTCGTGACCGGCGGCAGCTGAATGACTTAGTTACCCCTACAATATCATAATCGGGGAGTTGAATGACTTAGTGATTTTGTCTGATCTCTAACCTGCGCAGCCGGTGATGCAGAATCGAAGAACCCAACTGCAATTCCATGTTCTGGGCGCATCAGAATGCACCACCGGAATAGAATGTGACCCGATTATGATATTGGTAGTGGAATCTCAGCCTTATGAAACCCGAAATCCATACCCTGCAGCCATTGCCGACATGTCCGTCCACATTTTAGGTACACGTAGGATTATATCGACACGTCGGACAATGAAGAGCTCTTTTCTATAACCAACGGATATTCCCGCCCATTGCCAAACAGTGCCTCGATGATCGCGGTTTAGATTTGGCTGATCCAAGCTCATACAAGCAAACTCGAAACAACGCCGTTGCAAACTACACTTCCAACGTAGCGCTTCATTCTTAAAGCCGTGCAAAGCAAGTAAGATTTCGAAACTGTTCTTGAATGGGGTATGAAATTGATGTTTCTCGCCGTATCGAACATGAATGATACGTTTTTAACTGACGTAATTCCTTTTTGTTGAGAATCCATCTTCAAAGTAGTCCTATCTTATTTTCCTAAGCGGCTTCTTGATGGGATAGGCACCCATTTCCTTACAATGTTTTCTAGCTTTTGCCAGAGCATATCTGTGGAACGCAGAACTAAGTTGGCTAGTTTTATGATCATGCAGCATTTGCTATGACTGGAGCATTTTGGCAATCTAAACTATAATTTAGCATTCTCGGATCTCATGGGCAAGATGCTGAAGAGCTGTATTCTATGATGCCGCCCTAGATGCCATAAAATGAGAACTTTCCTTCATTTACCCCTTATGCATGTTCACTTGGATCAGCCATTGGGACATTCAGAAACAAATCGAAAGAAATAATGTAAGATCTAAGGGATCCTTATCAATATAGCAAGCAGTGTCACACAGGGGCTGTCTAATGTTAGGCTAAACAGCTCTTGAAACTTGACACTACAAGTTTTGCAGTCAAATATCCAAGGGGAGATATATGTGGAGTATTTATAAGTTTCCATTGTGGATATTCCAGATATTATACATAGCACTTTGCATGACCACCATATTCAGAAAATGTTGAAAGTTGCCGTCCCAGACCAAAGCACAGTCCTGACCATCTAAGCTGTCATTTCATACTTCAGGCATTGGTGTTCCCTAAAACATATTTCCGTTGTATATGCATCTACGTCTAGATTTGCAAGGACGAGTTTTTGATGCAGCATAACAGTGCCATGTTCCCTGGTCTCCATTTTTAAATAAGATCCACTTTTTGCTATGGCAGCAAACAAGCTTATGCTATAAGCCACAAGTTTCCTTGATATTCCAATGAGCAGATGGAAAACAATAAGGAAAGGGAGGTAATTGAGACAGACGACTCTTGCCGCAAGAAGAGTCTACCTGATTTGAACAAGGAACTCAGAAACGCATGTTGCATGTATTTAGCTGATTGTCTTTGGTTAAGCAACCTAGACCCTGATCTGCAACTGGCTAATAAATTTAACATGATCCCTTTCCACCATAAGAGAAAGATATCACTGCCGCTTATGAGGTATTGCCATCCACAAACATTCTCAAAAACAAAAGAGAATCTTTTAAGAAGGTGAGAGCACAAGTCCTAAAGGTCTTAGACAAGTAGAAATAACCTCATTTCACGGATAAGGAAGAGCTGAAGTAGGAAGATACTGTGGAGGACACCCACAAAAGGGATGTGCCCTGATCCCCGGAAACGCTCAGTAACATAAAAGCACAAGCACTCAGTTTAAAAGGGAAGGCATGTCAGGGATCAAAAGCTAATATCAGAACATATCCCAGAGTTACTAAGTAGCTTTATGTTTCTGTTTATTGTCTATTCTAGTTGTATTAAATACTGAGGCGATGCTAACTGACATGTGTCTAACCTTGTAGACTCCACAGGTCTTTGGTAGACGTTAGTAAATCCTTTCTTTTCTCTTTACAGTACTAGTTTGATACCATCTATTTGAACATCAAAAGAAGCACACGCAGGAGCAATGGCTGCTCTTCAATCACGAGATCTTCGGGATAAATTCACAACTGTTGAAATACAGAATGGGAAAGCGACATCGGAGTCAACATTGGACACTGACTGGGGTACTCATCAAGTTTTGACTGAGCTTCTCAGCTCCAGATTCTGGTCAAATGCAGCATCAAAGGTTAGAAAAGGTAGGTCTCTTATTGTACTTCCACCTTCAAATAGCTTTTATAAAGATTAAAATATGGTGACAAACGATGCAAGTCTATGCTGGTATAATAGTTGATTGTTATCATGGCAGCTCTGCTTGTTGCAGACGAACATTTAGCCGAGTGGTTTGGACTTAATGAGTCAAAGTATCAGTGGGCTATAGATAGCTTTCTAGAAGACCAACTCATTGTATGTCTTTTACCCTGAATTGTTAAATGTATCTCTCCCTGGCTGGTTAAAACATATTGCATTCATCTATTTCTAGGTGGAAGAAAAGCGCAAAATAGACTCTTCTATAGACATGCAGCCAATGCCTGTCATGAGGGAGCAAGTTATGAAGGTTACTATCATACTCATTGATTTAACAAGAATTATTGCTAAAATGCTGCTGTCTGTTGACAGAGAAAGGACATAGAAGCGTGAAGACTTGAAACAGTTACTAGTACTATGCAGAAGCAGCATAGTTAACTCTTTTGGTTAAGGTAAGTATGGTAATCATAAGGTTTATATATTGCAGGCGGAGAGAGACGTCGGAAGTAGTCCTAGATTATTCTGGTTGGTTACATCTAAAAGGTGGAAACAACAATGTACGGGGCCAAGGATATAGAAGATATCAGTCCCTTAACTCGAGGCTAACAAAATGGATCTAGTTTTTTTTTTTAGCCTACTGAAAGAAGGCAATAAGTCTGTCACATCATCTAGAATGGGAAGCAATTTTAACAATTTTCGAGTAAAGTGAATTTATATGCATATTAGTAGATAGATGTTTCATTTGGTCCTATAAAAGCAAGTTGAAGAGTATGAGCCCTCTTTTGATTCTAGCCGACGTCATGGATTATATTACTATGCTATTGCATTTGAAGGCTAGATCTAGACATTCAACAATGATGGTAAATTGGAGTTTATACTTGAGGTAATATGCTACCTGTACATTTTGTTTAAGGCTGGGTGTTATTGAAAATATTAGACTAATTGAAAATGCTTGATCTATTTTAGACAAATGAATTTGCTTAAGAACATAATAAACAACTTAATATGGATGTCGCTCAATAGGTGTATACAATGAAGTACAGTAGTTACAGATAGAGAAAATACTATACAACATCAAAGTCTATTATGCAAACATACGTTAATCACTGTTACCACTTTAGTAGCTAAGCCTAGTGTTTCTTCTACCTAGTCAGTTGCAATTGGATTGCTGGATCAACATACTTTTGTATAAAGTAAGCTATGACAGCAGTTGGCTTGTCTGTGTCTATTGTTTCTACATGTAGAAACAATGAACTAGAAAAATACTCATCCTCAGTTAGTGCCTTGTCAATTGTGGATGGAGATGCGACAAGCCATCCACACGATGATGTAATATGATTCATCTGTCATATTCTGCAGCCCTTGAATAGCAATGCAAAAAACATCGATTTCTCTTTCCATTTGAAAGAGAATGGTTTGTCTAAATTTAAGGAGATTGTTAGCAGTAGCATGTGGAGTTATTTAAATTACGTGCTCGAAACATGATGTGGCCTTATGTTGCCTAAGTTAGTTAGATATTTAATGAATTGAGTATGTGGTTTCCATTTTTATAATAGTGATGAGGCATTGAGAATTGTATGTAAGTAGTGAGTCGTTTAATGTAAGAGCTTGAAAGAAGAAAAAAAAAGATGTTTATTTTGTATTCTTTTCTCTTCCAAAACTTCGCGTATAAAAGCTCCTGTTTTTCGTGCTGGTAGTTCGAAGAAACTCTCCAAGTTGGATACACTAATGTCATGCTTGTTGCGGAGGACAACATATTGTGGGCAATGGAGTAAAGTGTGCTCCTCATCTTCTACCCACTAGGCATTTAGTCTAGTGGTAACACACTAGGTCTAGCAACTATAGGTCTCGAGTTCGAGACTGCCCAGAATCGCACTCTGAACTGTTGGGTGTCAAAACCCACAGACGCAATGTAAAGTGGTTGGAGGCAGGGCCCAACCAAGCAATGTAGTGTGGTGTGTGGTCACATGTCCAGTTGGATGCTGCCTAGTGGCGTGACGTTAAAATACTATCTATCTATCTTGAAATGGAGACATAAGTCGCATATTCGTCGATTTCTTTCCATCTTCATCCATCGTCTGTCTCAATCTTCATATAATGTCACGTTCGTCGCGTTCTTTCTATCTTCATCCACCCTCCTATCTCAATGTTTAAACAATGTGAAAATGTAATGCAATCAATCTTCATATAATACGTTTGTCGTGTTCTTTCTATCTTCATCCACCCTCCTATCTCAATGTTTAAACAATGTGAAAATGTAATGCAAGCTATTATGTGGCGACAATGCATAGATACATATTCCCGCTGGTACTTGGGCTCACGTAGCATTGGGTTTATGGATTCGGGGTAGAATGTCATTTAAGTCTCAGATGTCTGTCGTGGAGTGAAAAAGAATTTTGGATTTGACCAATTCTCGAGTCAAATATCGTCTTTCTTATGTGGCAGTTCTTCAATATTTAGGTCCCACTTGGCCAGCCACTTTGCTGCATCCTTACACCATCCTACGTCCTTGCTAGCTACCATAGCAATTTTAGAAAGTCTGTCTAATTCCATATCGTGCACTCTGCCTAAATATATTGCAAATTGCACAATAGCCTCTCCTTCAAATGGAAAAAGATTAGCTTCAACCAACATCATTGCATATGATATTTGTGCTTTAATCCCTAACTCTATTCATATGAGTTTCTTTTGTATCTTCTCAATTTCTGCCCATAAGTTAGTGTTCAGGCTTGGAGCCCATACTTCACCATCATAGAGGACCATCGTCTACGCTAGCATCTCAAAAAGCATTTTCTTCCTTGTTTAGTCCCACAAACATTTTTTTTTTGACACTGTTTTTGAAGCATGCATAAGACTTTTAGACCGTCACTCCTCTCTCTAAGTGATATATTGATTGCATCTATAGGTATTATGTAAGGTGATGCCCATATATTTATAAGAACTAACTGTTTCTAAGCTGTGGCCTTGAAAGAACGAAATTTGTACAAAGTACAACAAACAAGTAACCATGCATAAAATATAAGTAAATTAGAGTGCAGAAGAAATTTCTTAGAACATTTCAACCGAAACCTATAATAAAGAAGCAATGTTGATTAGTGAAATCAAAGAGTATAGAGTTTGTATTGGTACACTAAACTTGTGTAGCAATATTTTGAGGGTTTCCTCAACCCACTGTGTGTTGACTCAAAAATTTGCAACTAGGTGACTGAAAGCTTGATTACCATATTTGCGAACAAAATATCAATTGCACGAGTGGTAGTAGATGGTGCTACTATCTCCAATCTTCTGAATCGAGAATCAGAGAAATGCTTATCTACGTTAAATATTGTATAGAGTAGGATCTATTAACCACCCATTGGTAACATAGAATTGATCATTCCTCATGTTTTTCAGCTCACATATTGCTACACATAAAAAAACATTTGTTGCCGTTCACTTGGACAAGAATGTTGTCTCGATGTATGTCGTGGATGAGATCGATGTGTGTTTGCATTGGTTGTATATCAAGTGTCAGACACATAAGTCAATTGTATTTAACTGTAGGCATTTAATTTGTAGAAAAGAAGGTAGTGATGGATGCATGCTTGTATCTTTTTGCAAGTTGTGCAAGAGTAAATTAATCACAAGTAGAGAATTAAATGATGCTAAATTGCTTCTCATGTATGCAATGTTCATTGCAGCCTTCTTGAGCTTGGCATCTTGCAATAGTCGAGTGGTTTTGCAGTGGCAAAATCATGCTATCAGATAAGAATATTAGGTTATTGTTGAATGTATGCTTGACAATCTAATAGGGCAGGTAAACTTGCCATCGAGAGCGAGATTATAATGACTCAAAGCAACTAATCATGAAAATCGAAATGACGGAAAAGCTGGTGCAAATACTGTTGATTTGTTGCATATTTTTACATAAAACACCGCAGTGAGAGAAAATGAGGTTGTTGTTATGATCTTTTGGATCAAGTTTTGGATGATTGTCTAATTGCCCCCAGAACTTATCTCTCATTGAGCTTGGTTTATGTGTATTCGAAGTGCTACATAAATAATTTTGAATATCACAAAAAATGGTTCATTGCGCAAAACTTATAATTATATGGTCATTTTGCTATGGTTTTCATATGATTGTGGTGTTCTATTTCTATGAGGGTATGTTAATAGTATTTATAGAGTGCTCTTTGTATTTTGAGTTAGTTTGCCCTCCTAACCTCTGGTTTGGACATGCATGGCTATGCCCATGCATACCAGTCAATGCATGCATACGCCCCTCCTCGCCTGGTCAATCCTACGTTCCCATCCACATGCTTTTGCATGTGAGACCACCTTACATCCCGTGAATCTCAAGTTTCAATTAGCATGCTTTTGCATGCACCTTTGGTTTGGGCATGCATGCCTATGCCCATGCATGCATAACATATTCTTTGCTAGCCAATGCAGGCATGCACTACTTCTCACGCAGTCAATCTTAGATTTCCATGCTTGTGAGACCACTTTACATCCAGTGCATCTCAAGTTCACATTAACATGCTTTTGCATGCAAAGGTCCTTCTAGCCAATCAATCTCAATCTTTCATTCACGTGCATTTGTGATTCCTTTGTTCTATATTACTCCTTCCTTTTTGTCGCCCCCCTTTATGGGTTGTTCATGACCGCATGCATTTTTTGCCACAGGCAGCATACAGAGATGAACAATGCATGAACTTGAGTAAATTGCATAGGGCTTTTTGGATTTCTATAGTTAAGGTTCATCCTTACTTTCTTTTGCAGCCACATAAGTCTCTTCACATGAGAGCCTTACCTTTTGCCTAGCGTTATAAAGCACCAAGGGTTTGCAACATCGTGTGAAATCTTTCATGTTCCCTTTGTGAGTGTAAATTTGTGTTAGCTATCCAAAAATGTTCAGACTATATCGTCTCTCATACAGTAGTACATCAAAGAGATAAAAAAGTGGCAATCATATAAAGAAGTAATAGCTTGACGATAATCAACCAGCTAACATGGGAAGGTATTTAAAGCTTTTCCTAAAAGCATTATCCGTGGACGATAAAAACAATTCTATTCTATTCTATTCTATTCTATTATGTGGTTCTGTAGAGTAATGATATGTAGGATAGATACATCTATAACCCATCAAGTTCACTATATGTATTAGCCAAAAAATTTCCATAGGCAATACATGCAATTGACATCTTCTAGTATAATGTTTTAGCGTGTTGCATCAAGCCCTAATTTAAATGGCTGATATCATATGGTTGCATCCAAGGGCCGAGATTTATCGCACTTCCTACCACCATGATTGGTCATACTTTAATCTCCTAAGGGGAAAGGGAAAAAGAAAGGGGAAAAGGAAAAGGACGAAGGAAAGGAGAAATGTGAAGGGCATAAGTTTGGCCTGTAAATGTTTTGGCCGCAATTAGAAAAGCTTGCAGTGATAATCTAACTTTTGTAACTTTTTATTATAATAAAAACTTTTGTTTAACATCTAATTCCATGCTAGATAGTATTGCATTCGTATTTTTTTGAGCTTTGAGTGGTGAACAAGTCCGAGTGAGGAAAATGTTAAGCTGAGCATGTTTTGAGGTAAGACTATAGTCAAAGCCTATAACTATAGACTATAGTCAAAGCTTTTAATTATAGTCAAAGTCTATAACTCTTTGTGATGACGCTGGACATAAGATGCACATTGTAAATGATGAATTGGTTTGGGTGCATATTCACACGGGGGGTTACTCCGGGCATCGAGAGCTGTCGGATGGGCATATTTGCCCTTTATTCTTTGACCTGGACCGTACATAGCGATCCTCGTTTGTGGGGTATGCATGTACAAATTTTTGTATACTGTATATTAAGATTTATAAAATACTATAAGGTTTGAGAGGATGTACTTAATGGTGTTAATTTTGTACATGTATTGTAAATATATTTTTGAGGCTCTCGCTGCCCTACGTAACCCCCCTGTGTGAATATGCACCCAAACCAAAGGGGGTTTAAGGGGGATTTTAATTTAAATGTGTTAAATTCAATGGTTTGTGTTACAAATATTAATGGTAGTTGTGTGTTGATTGTTATATTAAAAAACATTTTGGGCCCTTCGGGCCCTAACTAAAGCAAACATAGGTAAACTTTATGGGCGTAAATATTATTTACTAAAAAGCATAAAGACAAACAAATCATTTTTATTGCAAACAACTATGAGTACATTTTGTAATCTAAATTCCCTGCATTGCATACCAAGAGCCGTCTATATAATACGCAAATACACTGTTATAAAATGGGCAAAAACAACAATAACATCATAAAGTTTAATGAAAGGGGTCATGGCGCCCAATATAAAGCCAGAAAATCAACTGCCAAAATAGTTTAGGTTGGGTTCAGTTCTAGACCCCTTCGTCTTAGGGAGCTTTGCTTTGTTCCATGCAATGCCGTGGTTAAATGCTTAGTTAGATAACGACTGGTTAAAGGCCCTAGTTAAATGCACTAGTTAAGTGCCTCCTGTGGAAATGCCCTGGTTAAATGCATAAAATCTGGCCAGTCATGTGAATAAAGCCCATTGCTCGTGACAATGAAGAGTGCAGATATTTGCCATTGCTATTATCAGCGACAAAGCCATCTCGACATAATATTCCATCCAAGAAAGAGCTTTGCTATGGTTCAGAACTAAGGCATAGCTCCAAATACAAAAAATTGAGCTAAAAAAGAAAGGGCAAAATGCATACTTCGGATAGCCGAAGCGAGAAAATTGACTTTCTTTGCATGAAAATAGGCATGCCGAATTGTGTTAGCATTCACAAAGTATCTATCTAAAACTCATTCCAAAGCAACACTTACCTTCCGACATTAGACTATAAGCCTTAGCAAAAGTTCATGAGGACCTTCCGCATTAGACTATAAACCTTACAAAAGTTCCCGAGGCAAGCCTAAAAGAAAAAAACATCAACGTTAAATCTTTATGGAGTATATAAGCGGAGTAAAAGTGAGAAGAGCTACGGAGGGGCTTCCTTTCTCCGATGCAATATGGGTGTATATTTCATGTCTTACGTAATTAGCCAAAACATGTGGAAGATCCAAATTCATTACTTTTTGAGATTTGGATATTTCTTGACAATGTAGCGAGAGTGAAACCCCATCCAACATAACAAGTGAGGAAATATTGGCAAAGCCATGGTAATGCTCAAGAATAGTAGATAAACATATCCTGCACCATGACCTCATAAATATTCCAAGACCTCTATATTATGTGCTTTCTCAAATGCATAACCCCCTTCTAATACGTACCTGCTCAATTTGATGCCATCCATAAATCATAACTCCATCTCACTCAAACATAAGATAATTTGCAAGGGACTGCTGATTCCAGAAGCTTTGGTTAAACCATACCCAATGTTTGATTCACAAAGAATTGCATGATCCGGTAGAGGTATTCTGTGTTTTCCTGTATTGCTTGAGAGCTGGCTTGCAATATGGTCTAAAAAAACGGATGTGCCATAGGCAACTTCGGCTAAATGTTGCCAATTTTACTTTATATACGGCCATTAGATATGGCAAACCCAAATGTGCATTCCATGTCTGTATTTTTTTTTTTACCTTGGAGCATCATGGAATGAGGATAGAGGAGGAAAGAAAGGGAAGAAGGCAGGAATGGGAAAGAAGAGAGGTTGGAGAACTTCATTTGAGAGATGCCCCAAATCCGTTCCCCAAGTTTAGCATTACAATGTGAACGTTTCCATCACCGCCTTGTTTCCATGCATACAACTCGGCAAAATATAAACATGGATGTAATGAAGAATTCCGTGTTGGGAAGAATGGCGAGCCACATAAGTCACGCATCTTGCTCGGAATCTTTTTAAAGGCGGATATTTACATTGAATCTAGGCATGCGGTTGCAAATCCGATGAACAATAAGCAGATTAGACATGCTGCTCCGGAATCTGTTTTAAGGCTGATATTTTTGTTGAATCTAGCTGTGCCGTTGCAAATCCGATGAACAATAAGCAGATTAGAACCGCCCACTTCCTCGCTTCTGCCACAGCCATAGTTTATGCTCTGCTTTTGCAAAATACAGAACAACTACTATAGTCCACGCTTACTTCAGGGGCATGTCACAATATAGGCAACCAATTTGTGTGGGTCAGTGGGAGAACAACAAAATGCTGACATAAACTTTTCCGAGGTGCAAAAAGTCTCACCCTGTGTCGAGATTGTATCCTTGCCAACCAGTTTTCGCACCAATCCATCCGCCCAGAATGATGACTAACAGGAGAACACCAACGAGTCCACTTGTGATAAAGGATTGCGTCCCTGCACTCTGCAGAAAAGTGGAACCCTAAAGTTGAATGCCTCGTTGCTTGCATGGCCTTCATAAACTTAAATTAATTAAGTTTTTATAAGGAACATAAACATGCAAGGCAAAACCATTGCAAAACCATAGATAAAATGCCATTCAAATATGTGAATCCAGTGTGCACTCTAGATATACTGATTAGTATGCTTCGTGTAATACGCCCATGAAATCATATAAAAACCATGCCAAAAAGCGTATAAAATCACAAAAAAAAACCCCTGTTATAATGCTACATATGGAGTCATCATTCTCGATATACATTAAGATCATACCTACCTGCCCAACACTAATATTGAAATATAATATGTGAATATTACGGATTGTTATGAAGCTGGACACTAACATTGTCAATATCGTAGTGCTACTACTATTGTAGTATCGTTCTAGCAAAATGTAACATCGTCTTACATTGTAATATTATGTCCAACTTTTTCTACCCGTAAACAAAGTTGGAAACTTGTTAATGATAGAACCAAGTTCCTGTTCCATGCCATTGTGGACTCATGTTTTGTAATAGCGCATGTCTAAATGCTCAAAAGTCACACTTGACAATATCATGCATTTGAACTACATTCTAGGTATTTTGTTGTCTCTAAAGCAACGTACCTACCATAAGTTGCACCAAGCAACACAGTTATAAAATCCACTACCACAAATTCACACATGCAACAATCTGAGTTAATTGTAATCTCGGCGCCTTGTTCCAATATTTTGGCCCATAATTATAAAATCCACTACCACAGATTCACACATGCAACAACTTGAATTTGTTGTAACATTGGTGCCTTGTCCCAATATTTTGAAACTGGCATTCTACTCTATAGAAACGTGTGCTTAGAAATGCCGGGCACATGTAGGTGGAATACAATAGTACAAATAAAATCATCATGAATAATAAATTAATTGGGCATTTATCCTTTGTTTCTGGAGGTATATGTTATGCCGGGCATTAGTTGTACATGTAGGTGAAATACAATAGTAGTACAAATAAAATCATGTCGCAGAGCAAAGAATTGAAGGGTAGTTTGCATGATTGTAATTGAAGATGAACCATATAATATCATTAAAAAGGATAAGAGAACAAATCTTGCTTAAGTAGGAACGTCAATGAAAAGTAGGAACATCAAGTTCAAAATTACACTTGCAATATTACCATTGGGCAAGGGTAGTTGATGTTTCCATAACCATAATTGTGGGAGAAAACATTGTATATCATACATGTCTATATCAGATTGATTGAACGATTGTGGTGTTCTATTTCTATGAGGGTATGTTAATAGTATTTATAGAGTGCTCTTTGTATTTTGAGTTAGTTTGCCCTCCTAACCTCTGGTTTGGACATGCATGGCTATGCCCATGCATACATAGCACCTTCTCTACCAGTCAATGCATGCATACGCCCCTTGTCGCCCAGTCAATCCTACGTTCCCATCCACATGCTTTTGCATGTGAGACCACCTTACATCCCGTGAATCTCAAGTTTCAATTAGCATGCTTTTGCATGCACCTTTGGTTTGGGCATGCATGCCTATGCCCATGCATGCATAGCATATTCTTTGCTAGCCAATGCATGCATGCACTACTTCTCACCCGGTCAATCTTAGATTTCCATGCTTGTGAGACCACTTTACATCCAGTGCATCTCATGTTCACATTAACATGCTTTTGCATGCAAAGGTCCTTCTAGCCAATCAATCTCAATCTTTCATTCACGTGCATTTGTGATTCCTTTGTTCTATATTACTCCTTCCTTTTTGTCGCTCCCCTTTATGGGTTGTTCATGACCGCATGCGTTTTTGGCCACAGGCAGCATACAGAAGATGAACAATGCATGAACTTGATTAAATTGCATAGGGCTTTTTGGATTTCTATGGGCAATCATGTAGTTAAGATTCATCCTTACTTTCTTTTGCAGCCACATAAGTCTTTTCACATGAGAGCCTTACCTTTTGCCTAGCGTTATAAAGCACCAAGGGTTTGCAACATCGTGTGAAATCTTTCATGTTCCCTTTGTTAGTGTAAATTTGTGTTAGCTATCCAAAAAATTTCAGACTATATCGTCTCTCATACAGTAGTACATCAAAGAGATAAAAAAGTGGCAATCATATAAAGAAGTAATAGCTTGACGATAATCAACCAGCTAACATGGGAAGGTATTTAAAGCTTTTCCTAAAAGCATTATCCGTGGACGATAAAAACAATTCTATTCTATTCTATTCTATTCTATTCTATTATGTGGTTCTGTAGAGTAATGGTATGTAGGATAGATACATCTACAACCCATGAAGTTCACTATATGTATTAGCCAAAAAATTTCCATAGGCAATACGTGCAATTGACATCTTATAGTATAATGTTTTAGCGTGTTGCATCAAGCCCTAATTTAAATGGCTGATATCATATGGTTGCATCCAAGGGCCGAGATTTATCGCACTTCCTACCACCATGATTGGTCATACTTTAATCTCCTAAGGGGAAAGGGAAAAAGAAAGGGGAAAAGGAAAAGGACGAAGGAAAGGAGAAATGTGAAGGGCAAAAAGGCAAGAGGAATGGAAAAAAAGAGAAAGGGGAAAAAGGAAGGAAAAAAGGGCATGGGAAAAAAAGAATGAAGAAAAGGTGAGGAAAGGGAAAAAAGAAGGGAAAAATGGCATGGGAAAAAAGAAAAGAAAAAAGAAATGAAAAAGGGAGGGGGGAAAAAAAGGGAAAAAGGGCAAGGAAAAAAGAGGAAGAGGGAAAGGGCGGGGAAAGGAGAAAAGGGAAAATAGAAAAAGGTTAGGGAAAAGAGAATCGAAAAAAAACATGGGAAAAGGAAAGGAAAAGAAAAAGGCATAAGAAAAAAGGGGAAGAAAAGGCCACGAGAAAAAAAGATGAGGAAGGAAAAAAGGGTGTTGGCCCCGGGAAGACAAAAAGGTAAGGGAGAATTTATGCATAAAAAAGAGCCTGGGAAAAGGGAAGGAAAAAAAGGCATAAGAAAAAGGGGGAGAGCGAAAAGGTGAGGAAGGGGAAAAAGGGAAGAGAAAATGGCATCTTGAGGAATTAATGAAAGAGGCAGGAGAGGGTCTGAAAAAGAAAGAGAAAAAATGGAGACGGGGGAAGAAAAAAGAGGGGGAAAAAAGGGTGGGGACAAGGGATGGAAAAAGGGGAGATGGGAAAAAGGGAAAAGTCAAAAAAAAAAAAGAGGGTTCTAAAAGGCACTTCAAGAGGGGAAAAAGCAGCCAACATTCCTCGCAGAATCAGGCCTTCCGTGAGAGCCGCAAGATCGGTCCAGGTGTCTATATTGGGCCAAAGGTATTGTTGTACCCTATATATAGGTAGAAGCTAGCACATGATTTTAGATGAGTTTTGATCTTGTCTCCGTTCGGTCTTCTCTGGGTTATTGAGCTCATGTATATTCATCATTGATATCAAAGGCTTATCATTTTCCTCTCATTGTTCTCTTTTGTTTTTTGTTTCTTCTTCTTGTTCTCTTCTTGCAAATCCAGCGTGACCGTCCCGGTTCTCTATTAGATCCACGGGTCCTCACGGTACGGCGTCTTCTGAGGATTCGAACCAGAACCCCCAAAACGCATGCGCGCTAAAGGTCTGATTAAGCTTTTCCTTTCTTACACAGCCGCCATATGCATCCAGAAACTTCACACACGAAGAACTTCTTTCCCTGGCGGCGTCTTCTGGGCGTCATCAGCGACGGAAGTTGTTAGTGATATGTATGGATGCCTTATGACATTGAGGCCACATTGGTCTAGAGGCTCAATTGGTGCCACCCACCCTGGTGTAATGTCTCGTCCAAATTCCCCACCTCAAGCGTGCAAACATTGCTCGGCCTCGGTCCCCTCATCACTGCTCGGGGAGCCCTATCGGGCTCACCCTTCTCAACTTACTTTCATACCCCGAACATGCCTACATCCATCATTCTTACGGCCCATCGCCTCTGCCTTCCTAGCCATCATCTCCACGGGTGGGCAAGGGATATCCACATGTCTCTTTTGCTCCTCCATAGGACTTTCCCTTCCTATATTTCCCACGCTCTTCTACGGTTTTACAATCTTCTGAGACCTCAAAACCAATGATCCGGGGCACCTCGGTACCTCCACCTCGGCCCCCTTCATCGGGGTCTTTCCGGGCACCATACCACCTCCAACTCCACCTCAATATAATCACTATCTTTGTTTCTGTCCGGTAAGCGCTTTCCCTCTACCTTCCGGACCCTTAAAAGCGACTTATCCCACCTTTGGCAACACATGGAAAACCAGCAGACCAAAGTGCTCGGGCCCACATGGAAGAATTTGAGGCTCGCTGTCACGAATGGTCATGCTCAACCTCAATTGAAATTCCCACATCTTTTCCACCACCCTGCGTGGCTCTCCCTCATCAATGGCTCATGTCCAACAAAAGCCGGAAACAAGATTGGTCGGAAATGAGGCGCTTTTTCTTTCTCACTATGGGGCCACGGGATGATGATCAACTTCATCTCAAGCAACTCAATGACCTTCAACAAGAGCCCACGGAGTCCGGTTTTGCAGTCGTCTTCACATTATGCTCGGCAAACTCAAAGAGTACCCCACCGAGCGGATTTTGGTGCGGTTTCTCCAAGGACTTCCTCCGACTATCCGACTCATGGTGAATACTGCGTCCGAAGACTTTGGGCGGGCTATCGACTTATCAATCACTTTCGATCAATGTTTCCTCCGTGGCGTGGCTCTTGAGGAGCTCCCTTTCATTCCACCGTCATGGTTCCACGGACTGCTGTCCAACCTCAACCACGCCAATCCGCAGCGGAGTCTGATCACCATGCCATATCTGCAAATATCAAAGCCACTTGGCGAATGAGTGCAACTCCACCAATGGCCCGCCTCATTGTAAAAGATGCAACATGTGCAATCATGCCCGCGGAAGAGTGCACTCGCGCTCATCCACCTTTCATAGCAAAATGGTTTATCAAGTGCAAACAACACCTGGCAACAATGTCGCTATCGGCAGCCACCCACTGCCGGCGCCTTGATCAACTCTATCGACCTTGAGCAACAGGGAGGACCCAACACCGTCCTCCTCCTTTGATCCTTCTAAAGCTTCGGTGTTATCAGCTTTGTCAAAATGGGGTCATACCACCGCGGCGTGTCCTCAACTTCCATAAGTGGTCTGCGGCTTCACGGCACCAATCCGGACCACCTCCGGTCGCCTCGCGGCTTACCAACTCTGGATTGCTAATGGCAAACAAGGCGTCTGTTCTTAGAAGCCACCTGTAGCCCTCGGCAATCGCGCTATCAACCAGCTCACGCCAATCAACCTCGGATGGATCAACAAACCGCGGGAAGAAATTTTTCGGGCACTTAATCCTCGGTTTAGCCATCAAATTGGGTTGGTTTTGGTTTCATGCCGGAACCAGGGCGTCACGTCCCTTAACCATTATTCCTAATGGCACCCAACCTGCCTTTGCGATCGACACAATTCCTCATGGCCCAAAGAAAAAAGGTTCACTTTGCACCGATTTGGAGAAACTCATGCCGCATGTCATGCCTAAAAGTTCGCCAAAGCATTTTGAACCTCATGCAAAGGCTGGCGAAGGCCGCCGCGTTGGCTAATGTTCATGCCACCACTAGAGCTCAACAAAGACAAGAAGCACCTTCCGTCTCAACCTCCATGCTCTCGGACATATCAAATATAGGCTGCGGGGTTGACCTACTCAAAAAGAAGTTTTGCTTCATTACCACGCCTCCGGCACACAGTGGATCCAGTGATCCTTTTTCTCATGTGCCTCTGGAACTCCAAGAGGAGCTGGCAAAATCAAAATTCCTCTAAGTTTTGCCACGATTTTGAAACTTCGTCACGCTCTCCAAGGACCGGTTACCCCTCGGCTTTGTTTTGGTTGGGGCATTTGCTACCTCTACACCCGCGGTACACATGCCACGGTGGGCAATCAACAAGTCAACCATGTTCAAATTGGCCGGAGGTAGCGCGATTAATCTCATCATCGGATAAACTCAGCAAACAAATGGGCATCAAACAACTCTATCGTGCCCCATATGACATCAAATTGGCTAATAGCCATATCACACGAAACCTCAAAGGCGTCACGCCTCTTCTTCACATCAACATTGGTGATCTCAGATTCCCCTTGGAATTTGGTGTTTGGAAAATTTGGAAAGATCCGGTGATTATGAAATGTTGGTCGGCCCGGACCTTTTTCTCCCAGGAGGCCAAGAGTATCGGATTCTTGGGCCGGATCAATTAGTCATCACCGATGGTCACCTCAATGCCACCATGGACTTGGAAACGAGGCAAAATCATTTCCCGTCGACAATGCTAAACCCTCTCTCTCCGACACCGATTCTGAGGACGCCCAGAATATCTATCAAGTTCAGGCTCCACTGCGAGGTCTGCCTCTGTCATCCTACCCGAATATCTTTGATCCTTGGGGAAAATGACTCTTGATCAGGGACGGTGGCTGCTTTACGCTTGACCCATACACGGCTCCTTGCAATGGCATCAGCGTGTTGATCACTTTTTGGATCGCGGAACCTCACGCGACTCTATAGATGTACAGCGTCGTGGAGAAGCAACCTGCGCTTGATGAAACCGGCAACCTCTCTTTTTCACCAAGCGAGTGCCGCGCATCTGTTATGCTTCAACCTCCACGCTCATATTGTCGGGGACGCGGAAGTTATCCCCATATTAGGACTCACGAAGTGAAGTTGTGGGCGTAAAACTGGCAGCAATCGGCTGTCACGTTCTTTTGCAAATCTTGGACACCCTATCGTAGCAGGGCCGTCACGCTTTTTCAAAAGTTCAAACACATTTTTCAGCCTGGAGCTCTGAGACCTTCGGGAATCAACAAAACTTTGGGGAACTCACCATTCCTACCAAATCGATGCCGTCGGTTTAGCAGCGGCGATGCCGGCTCAACCCAAATTACGTGATCGCGTCAAAGCGGAAATTGACAAACTCCTTTAGCTGCGGGTTTGATCTATGAGGTCAAACATTACGAGAATGGGTGAGCCCCATCGTCATTGCACTCAAACACAATGGTAAGATCCGGCGTTTGCGTGGACTACCGAAAACTCAATCGACCCCGGGCGTGATCATTTTCCACTTCCCTTCACGGACCCGGGTTCTGAAGAGGTTGCTGGCCATGAGATGTACTCCTTCATGGATGGTTTTACTACTGTCGGATCTCAATCAAAGAATCCGATCAACTCAAAACTACTTTCACCACCCCCTGTAAAGTCACTTTTGCCTACAAGGTGGTTTCCTTTTGGATTATCAAACTCTCCCTCAGCGTTTCCAGCGTATCATGCTCTCGATTTTTTCATGATTTTATGAAGGAAAATCCCTTTTTGCAAATTTTTTCAAGATGACTTCTCGCCTCGAGTTCCATGGCTGACCATTTGGATAAATTGGAACTTCGTCTTTCGAAATGTGATGAGTCCCAAATTAGTCTCAATCCCCGAAAATGCACCTTTGTGTCGCCGGTGTTCTGTTGGGACACGTTATCCGCCAAGCGGTATCACCACGGATCTGCCAAAATCGGTTGTGTGCTCAAGGCTCAAGCACCAGCCAATATCAAGGAACCGCGCTCTTTCTTTGGTAAGGTCAATTATTACTCCACCTTCATTCACGGACTCGCGACCATTGCGGTCCATTCATAAACTCACGGGTGATGAATCCACAGGCTTGGAATTCCCGGTGGATCTTTGCTTTCAACGATTGAAGCTCTTGCTTACTTTCGGGCCGGTTCTTGTTCCTCCTCAATGGGACAAGCCCTTTCAAATCCATGTAGATGTCTCCGGCGTTTGCTATTGGAGCTGTTCTTTCTCAAGAATATGATGCGCACCGACAAACCAAACGAATCGCCCGGTAGTAAACTAAATTGCGGAAAACTGCTTCTCTACGCCCGCAGGCATGAAGCCTTGGGTTTAATTTTTACGTGTCCAGCGCTTCCGTCACTATCTTTTTGGGCGGTCGGATCAAATTTTTTGTTGACCACCAAGCACTTCTTTATTTGATCAACAAATCCGCCCACGGGCGCATTGCTCGTTGGGTCCTCCTTACGCAGAATTTGCACCTTTGAAATTGTTCCACAAGGCATGCAAATCTCATGTTGTCGGATTATCTTTCACGCATCCACAGATGATCCCTCCCTTTGGAGTCTCGGGCGCCTTTCACGGCGCTCAACTCTTTACGGTCACGGCAACACCACATTGGTTCCATGACTTTCCAGCGGTATCTCCTCACAGGCTCTTCCACCCGGGAGGATGCCATGCTCTCTCCATGCCAAGGACAATCCGTCGACATCAATTTCTCGCGTCAAAGTGGCTACACCATGGTTGCAGGCCATCTTTACAAAAAGGAAGGATACCATCGCCCGGCGGCGTATTCTCCCTCATGAGGGTCCGGATATTGTTCAGCCCATGAAGGGCTTCCGGTGGTGGTCATTTTCATGGTGACACCGACAGCGCAAAAAATCGCTTCTTATTTTGGCCCGCTCTTCCAAAGCGGCTCCGCCCGCCCCGCCGCGTGTGATGCTTGCCGGCGTGTGGGGCGGCCCGCGACCGGCTCTTCCTTTGGCGCTGGTTGCTGCATACGCCACTTCCCCTTCAGCAAATGGGGGAATGGATTTTGTGGGACCCTTCGACCCTCTGCTAGCGGCACACGTTGCCGCTACGATCAGTTTCTCGCGGCTTCTACCGCTACCAAATGGGTGGAAGCTTGCGCACTTCAGACAACTTGCTGCAACCGGTACCAAGGTCATCTATCAACAAATCATCCTTGATTTGGTTTCCGGGCAATGGTGATTGATCGTGGTGTCCATTTTATCAATCATACCATCAAGGAGGCGTGGATTATCTCTGATCCATCATCACAAGAGCACACCTTACTATCCTCAAGGGAATGGTTTTAGCGAAAGCACCAACAAAACTCTGGTCACAATTCTCAAGAAAATTTGTGGCGCTTCTCGCCTTTGGCGGCAAAACAAACTTCCCTCTGTTCTTTGGGCTTACAATACTTGTTTCAAAATAGCTCTTGTCACACTCCTTTCAAATTGGTTTATGGTCAAAAGCTCTCATGCCGTTTGAATACATCCTTCCAACTCTCCGTTTTCAACTAGCTCTTGCCCATAATCGCTTCTTTTGCACTCAAAGAAAGGGTTTATCAATTGGAGCAGTTGGATGAACTTAGGCGTGATGCTTATGTTAAGTGTTCTTCATGGACAGCGTTTGCGAAAATCATTGCATGACAAAGACTTAAGACAAAAACATTCAAAGAAGGAGATTTGGTTCTTCTTTATGATTCTCGGTACAAAAAAATTTTCGGGTAAGCCAACTAAAGTTTGATGGCTTGGCCCTTATCAAATTGTTCAAAGTGGTTCAACCAAAAAAAAGCGTTTTCAAACTAAGCTGAATTAGATGGAACTCCATTACCTACAACGGTTAATGGCTTTAGCCTCAAAACATTTCATACCGCGAGAGAAAGTGAAAATCAACAAATGGATCTTTCGGACACAAACACAACAGATAGTGACTAAACCAGCGGCATATTTATATTATAGGTGGAATTTTTTTTACAAAATGTGGGCCTGACCCAGCTATTTCAGCTATGGGCAGCGCCCTATATACAAAAAATGACTCGAGCCCTATCTACTAAGTCCTAAGGAGAACACCCTCTACTCGGGGTTGGGCGAGGTAATCTCTGAGGATGTGGTACCGGTTATTCGGGGGTCCGGCGCGCGGTCGCGAGAATCACCTCCATCCCGTTGGTGTGGGGATCGGCATGCTTTCGACCATCTTGGCACACCACCCGTCCATAAGAATGCCACCCGCGATGTGGCACCGCCGAAGTCCGAACCAGTCCATTTTGCCGTAATCCACTCCGAGGCGGTTGGGCGGCATAGTGCATTTGTCATGCAAACCGGCGACCATCTTGGCGCCATCCGGATGTCTTCGCTTCACTCCGGTTAAGTCTTATATAGCCAGCAGGAACTCCTTGTCGGCGTGGACCAATCAAAAAATTAAGCCAGCGTGGTTTGCAATGCAAAACATTTTCTAAAATGAGAATCTTTTCTCCCCCAGCATATCTAGCCATGGTACCTTGACACATTAAGTTTAATGATATCCCCGCCTTGAGTTGCCCGGCATTAAATGCCATTCCTTCTTTTCATACCGTCGAACATTAATGTGTGTCCTTTGGCCACTGTCACATCAATCATTCTCTCACGTCTCATCTCCCGTTCATTGCTTCTCCTTTTGTTGTTGGGGACTTAGCCAAATTTTGCCTCTCAATCCCTCCTTGGCATCTTTTCGACACAGGCAACATCAGCGGTTCAGTTTTAGCCCTCATCATACCCCTTAGCCTCCATTTTTCGCCCTAAACCTTTTCGTCTCTCTGCGCCTTTCGTCCTTAGTCCTCAGTTCTCGCTCTCGCCTTTGCATCCAGTTCTTTTAAAGCTCTTTGCCATGGCTGCCCCAAATTTCCTACACTTCAAGCTCTTTTGCTCCCGGGGGAACGGCTCTTTTAGTCGTATTATCTTTCTTGGCCCCCACTTTCCATGTAAAGCCCTTGTTGGCGAATCGTGAAGTCATGAGCGCCCGAAAGCTTCTGAATTTTCACAAATGGAACTTAGGCTCCAAATCCGGACCCGGTTAGGCGGTTCATAGCTCCACATGAGTCAAGCGGCCGAATGGATACACTACGGTGGTCGATGGCACCACCATTTCAGCGACCCGGCACCTAATTTCTGGGGTATTCCATATCCTTTGCAAACCCTTGTTTATCTTGATCGCCATACGGGATCTAGATGTCGAGTTTGGTGCTCCTGCTTATCAAACAAGCGTGCATCGCGACAAATATTGACAAGCCCCATGAAACTTTTGTTAAGTTTTACGTAGGCGCCAAAGTTCATGGTATTCTATCAAGAACACCCATATCAATAAACCTTTCTATAATATAGTGGTCAACGCTACTTCGCTCCAACCACCACATTGATTGGCCCCAATTGTTGTTCTCTGTCTTCTCCAAAGTTGGCCCGTCTTGAGCTGCCACTTCTATCTCTGAAGTTTCCGGTGGGAGGCCATCTTCAAGCCATCATTCGTCATTACTTTCCTCCCTCACCTCCTCATTCTCATGCTTCCACTCAACGTCCTTTCATTCCCTTCCTCAAAATCAACCAGTTGGCACTTCACGCCCTTCTTCTTACGGTCATGTCCGGCATAACACCACGCATGTCACTTGTCTCCTCTTCCTTTCTGACAGCAGAGGCCCTCGGTTCTCATCATGTCTCCCAAACATCACAAACCCAAGGCAACGGGGGCCTCACCTCCACACCCTCGCCGACTTTTGTCGATGTCAGCGGGATGTTCAAGGCTTTCTCAAGTTAAAGAATCCCAAGAAGCTCTCATGCATGGGGTTCAAAAAGGCCTGGAGGCCTCAAACAGTTCAAGTGACCTTCAAAGGCTGCTACCGCATAAGTGCATGCCTCACGGAGACCCGGCTTCAAGACAAACCGCGAAGTCTTTTTGGGCAGTGAAGATCTCAAAGGCTGGTCAAACTTCCGAGTTACTCGACTTGCCCGTCGGGCGGGCACAATTGCGGACCACCATTCAAAATTATTGGAGGCGGGTCAAGGCACGAGGAAGACTCTTTTGGTTGCCAAAGATAAAGATATTGCCAAACTCAACACGATGTATCACGAGAACTCTCTCGGAATTACAACACTCAAGCACAAGACCTTACGGTAGCGTGGCTCAAATTGCCTCCTTGACCTCTCGGCTCACATCTCCCAAGATCAAACACGGGAGGTTGAAAGCAAGAAAATTCTTGATGGCCTTGAGATTGCCGTGCCGACTCAATGCTCTGGGCAATCCTCCTCACATATCACGACTTCCGAAGCGGGTCCGTGACCACGATCCGCCTTCTCTTAGAAAAGGACAACCCGGATCGTGACCTCGGTTTCTTAATTCTGACAAGCTATTGATCTGGCGATGAGGCTCGAACCAAACTTGGCGGCTATGTTACCATAACTAGCAACACGCTTGTTGACTTCCCTGTGCCTTCCGGTTATGCACGGATTATGTGGTTGCCACCGCCACCTCTTTCTTCGAAATGGCATGGGGCTGATGGTCTGATTGATGTTCCCCTGCGCGCTGCGGACTTTCTTGGATCTGGCGGACCTCTGCGTTGAAGACAAAGGTCTATTCTCGCCCTTTTAGTCTTTGATCTCATTCCTTTGTGGCGATCCATTTCATCACCTTAGAGTTGTTCGGTAATGGCATACATTTTCCATGATTTCTATCACGGCTGATACAGGGACAAATTTCGATATGGGCCACACGGAACTTTCGGGGGTGACCCCACCCTTGATAGTTGCTTTTGGATAACAACCCTATCAGGTGATCATGATCGGACCTGCTCTTCATCAAAAGTACATGCTTGAGCTTGCTCATCATTTGCCTCTCTGGCAAGGGCGCAGCGGATAAGGAAGTATCAGGGACATCACGAGGGATCTTCCCTTTGCACAAGTTTATATCGACACCTCGCGAGTTACAATCAGCTGCATGCTCTTAGGATAGCAAAGCGGTCCCCCACTGGGTTGGGATAGCCCTCCTGTAAATTCTCACTCCACCTTTACGTTTGGGACCATTGGTGCAAAGCTCTTGATCAGGGCATGATCCCTCTCCCTATGCTTCCCCTCGGGTGTTCCTCCGCCCGGGTTCTTGACCTCGGATTGGCGTCTCCCTTTTGGACCAAGGTCATGGATGGACATCTTTGGATGGACTCCACCTCCGGATCTCGGCCGGATCTCCGGTGGGATCCCGTTTAGTTAAGCCATCTCAATTGGGAGGATGGTGCTACCCTTGATCATACTACCAATTGGATCTATATTCCCCAATGGCGTGGTTGGCAGCGCCACTGGCGATGCTCTTCGCATGGTCTTGATACCTTCTTGCGAGAATGCGGCCACCTCACCGGATCATGATCGCACCGTCAAGCCCGGTTTACGTGCTGCTCTCAAATGCATCACAGTCCGCTCTTTAAATGCGGCGTCCATCTTTCCACTTGTCCGAATGCGATTACCCGGTGCCTTCGGTCTCGGACACGCCTACTCATGGAGTGCCGGTTTGTTTTTCTTGAGGAAGCCCATGTCTTTGCCCTTGAAGACATGATGCGCTCTCATTTTCTCATTGGCCTTGATCCGCCCTTGGGCTCAACACTCCTCACGCTCTTCAAATACGCCGGGATCTCATTGGCACCCACCATAATGGCGTCAGTCCTCCTCCGTGAGGATCACTTTAGAGGCCCGATGGCTTCCGCCCACCGAAACACTTCCTCCTTTTCTTCCTCGAGTGTCGTTTGGTGGGTGAGTGTTAGTCCTCTGATGCCGGGACTATTTATCTATCTGACGGACCAAGTCAAGTCCAAGGATCCTGAGGCAGTACCGGTGTCGGTCGTCCAAGGCCAATGAGAAGACCAAAGGCGTGACCCGCGGTCAAAGCGGAGTGCACTACCAGGCTGCCGCGACAAGTGATGACCCGATCACGCTTTTGCATCCAATCGTCGGCGTGGTTCTAAACACTTCAAGAGCACCTTAACATTCACCGCAAATCGAGGCCTCCTTCGAGAATTGACGCGAATCGGTCGGGGAATGTCTATATTGGGCCAAAGGCCATTGTACTATATATATGAGTAGAGCTAGCATGATTTTAGATGAGTTTGAGTCTTGTCTCAGATTCAGTCTTCTCTCGATTCACGAGAGCTCATATATATTCATCATTGATATCAAGGGAAGCTATCATTTCCTCTCATTTGTTCTCTTTTGTTCTGTTTCCTTCTTCTTGTTCTTCACGCAGATCCGCGTGGCCTTGAGTTCTCTGTTAGATCCGGGTCCTTCACAGAGGCATCTTCTTGAGGGTTCCAGACCAGAACCCCCGAACAAAGGGGAAAAAGGGAAGAGAAAATGGCATCGCGAAAAAGGAATGGAAAGGAAAAAGAAGGAAGCAGCGGAGAGAGAGGAGAAAAGAAAGAAAAATAGAGCAAGGGAAGAAAGAGGGAAAAAGGGCCGGAGAAGGGAAGGAAAAAGGGAGATGGGAAAAGGGAAAGAGAAAGAGAAAAAAAAAAAGAGGGGGAAAGGAAAGATAAAAAGGGAGGCGGAAAGGGGGAATGGAAGGGAAAAAGCATACAAGGAAAAAGGGAGAGGGAAATGGGAAAAGAGAAGGGGAAAAGGGCACGGGCTAAAGAGGAAAAGAGTGGGAAAAGAAAGAAAAGGAGCACATGAAAAGGTGGGGAAAAGAGAACAAAAAAGGGAAATGGGAAAAGAGAAAGTCCAAATGAAAAAAAAAGGAAGGGAAAAATGGGAAAGGACGGGGAAAGGATGAAAAAAGAAGGGAAAAAGTCTGTCAAGCAAAGAGAAAGGGAAAAAGAGGAAGGGGAAGCGAAGGAGAGGGAAAAAGGGGTTACAAAAAGGAGGGAGAGAGAGAGAGAGAGAGAGAGAGAGCAAAGAGAAAGGGAAAAAGAGGAAGGGGAAGCGAAGGAGAGGGAAAAAGGGGTTACAAAAAGGAAAAAAAAGAGAGAGAGAGAGAGAGAGAGAGAGAGAGAAGGAAAAAAGAAGGGGTTTAGAAAAAATGAGGAAAAAAAAAAGAAAAAAGAGGAAAAAGGGAAATGTAGGATAGAACAAAAGGCAAAAGAAAGGAGAAGGTTTCTATTATATTAGATTTATAAAAATGAGTTTGAGTTGAGCAGGTTTTGTCCACAGGGTTCTGTTTATGCCCGACATGGCCCAGAGCACCATTATTAATGTGTTATACATGAGTCTTAGATTAGTCAAGCCCTAATTTAGATGAGTCCGAGATCATGGGTGCATTTACAAAATTTGTGTGCATGACATCACCATAGTGATTGATCATGCTTTGATCTTCCATGGGGAAAGGGTAAAGGAAGAGGAAAGAGGAAAGAGAGAATGTGAAGGGCAAAGAGGCATGGGGAAAAGGGAAAATGGTGGGGATAGGAGAAGAGAAAAAGACATGGAAAAAGGAAAAGGAATAGAAGAAAGAAAAATGGAGGGGAAAAAGGAAGCTAGGAAAAAGGCACGAGGGAAAGTGGAAGAGGTAAAAGTGGAGGAAGGAAGTAACAAAAAAGGAAGAGGGAAAGGTTGAAGAAAGGGGGAAAGAGAGTAGAAAAAGAGCATGGGGAAAAGGAGAAAAAGAGAAGTGTTGAAGAAAAAGAAAAAATGAAGGGAAAAATGACATGGGAAAAAGAAAAGGGGAAAAAAAAGAGGGAAATGGAAGGGAAAAAACGCATCAAGAAAAGGGAAGAAGAAGCTTGAGTTGGAAAATGAGGGAAAAGAGGAAAGGGACAGAGACGAGCAAGGATAAGGAGAGGAAGGAAAAGGACATAGAAAAGGGGAAAGTGAAGAAAAAAAAAAGAAAGGGAAAAGGGGGAAAGGGAACATGGAACAAGGGCATGGAAAAAAGCGAAAAGGGAAGCGAGAAAAGGAAGGGGAAAAGGCATGGAGAAAGGAAAATGGTGAAAGGAGGAGGAGAGATTGGGAAGAAGGAAAATGGGAGAATAAGAAAATAAGAGAAGAAAATAAGCGTCACGAAGGCATAGGAAATGGGAAAAGCAAAGGAGCGGAAGGAGAAAGGCGGGGGAAAGGATCGACAAAGGAGAAAAATCCATTAAAAAAGAGGCAGGAAAAAAAGAAAGAAAGGGAAAGGCGGGGAGGAGAGGGAGAAGGGAAAATGTAGCGTCCCTGCACACTGGCATACGGTGCCCTCACCGTGTCCTGACGGAGTTCTCCCCCATACCGACTCCACAACGATACTAAGGGCCCTCACATCCTTGCACACATCGCGAGTCCCAGTGGGAAGAGTGAAAGTGTCGATCTGTCTCCTCGGGGGCCAACCTAGGCTGCAGGCGTAAACGCCTGTCGATTATATAACATAAGCACACCACCTCAAGGGTGGTCCATCACATCTGCATAAATTGAGCACAATACATAGGAAGCTTTACCGGAGCTCGAGACTCGGGGATGTTGGCGGCAGGTCTCGGAGTTCATTGCGAGGCGAGAATTCATAGCAATGGCTTTGGGTGGCATATGAACATGGCATAGGGTTGTCCACTCCATATTAGCCCCTCCATGCACACTTTGCGAGGTAAGTTTGAAAAGTGTTGGGACTGGCCCATGTACATGGGATGCATAGCCAAAGGGCTATTCACAGGTTTCATCTCCCGGTTCGGGTAAGGCCGAGGTAGGATCACTCCCTCTGGGGTCTATCTTGACTCAAGGTGACTAGAGGGCCCTTTGCCGTGACCGACGAACCCATTGGAAGATGTGAACCCACCCACGGTGTCGAGCCCATGCCTTGCTTTCGGTGGCAAGGCAGTAGACCTAGTCACAATGATCCCGGTAGACCCCGCACCACTTAAAGGGAGATCGTTCGAGAGTCGGGCTCGAACCTCTTTCTAAGCCGGTCGGCCTTCACCCCTGACGGGGTGTGGTTCTTGCCTGAGGCGAATCTCGTGTGCTAGAGAGCTACTCTGGAGCATCAACTTCTGACCTTGGGGCCTCCCCTTCCAGTACAAAGGAGTTCACAAGATACATCATCCATATACATCAGAAGAACTAAAGAACTAGTCTAATCTAGATCCAGAGTTAGGTTCTTTAGTTAGTGTCCAAGAGATCTAAAGATCTGGAGAGATAGCTACTATCGTGATTTAATAGTCTAACTACTTGGTTCTATGACTAGAAAGGCGGTTTAAGCTATTAAATTGACCAAACTCTGATCACTGGTGGCTCCTCCACGACACAGGTTCAACCATCTGCTTGTTGATGGTCAGAGGCGATGGCGCAATTAAGCAGGCGGCGTCACAGGATCACGGTTTTGGCTCTACAGGGGCGGTCAAAGCAGGGGCTCTAAAACCCCTAAGGGCCGAAAAACTAGCAAGTTAGGGTTTCCTACCTAAATAGACATGGGTTTAGGGCTAGGGTTTCCAGTATCCACACAGCATGTGGGATATTGGAAAGAATACCATTAATGGCAAGGTGGCGAATGCCTACATGGAAAAGTGTGCCCACATTAATGTGCATATGTGCAGTAATAACATATGGTATTCTATCAAGTTGGTGCCTAGGGCTACTTACTGGCTATCCCGTCGGGCGTGCGTCGGTCGGTGGCGATAATACGTGGCCCGAGGCGATGCGATATCGTTCTAGGACCATATACGTAACGGGCGTCACATTCTCCTGTGAAATGATCATCCAGCGACGCCATTGGGTCTCCACCTTGGATCTTCCTAATGCGCAATGCTGCGATCAGCGTGATGCATACAATATAATAGTTATACGTTTATCAAGATTGCTAAGGTAATATTTTTAGAACATTATCCGCGTCCATCCATACTTCCATGGAATGTATCAATTCATAACATCATTAAACAAGTTAGTCGCTATCGATTATTATGACATTAAGTTAGACAAAATTTCAACATTTCCTATCATAATTATTACATTAGAGGTACTCTTCGTTCCTTGCAACTCATTCCAACAAATTTGTGTTGCAAGTCTTAGTAACTCGACCTCTTCTTCCGGAGGGCGCTCTATTGACGCAGTCGACACTCGTTGTTACCATTTAATTATTTAATAAATTTTGGTTATATAGTGACCACCCCACCTATCTACATGGATGCATGGCTAATCTCCCGTGGGAAGAGGGTGGAAATCTCCATTATGTAGTGAGCAGGCGCCCTATGTGCTATATCACGCTCATGCCTACCCTGGTTGCCTTGACGTGGAGGATGGGTCCTTCGTATGGGCGTGAAGGCAGTTCCTCCTATCAAAGCATATATGGGGCTAGAGGTGCTTTTCTATGGTGCATTCCTTCATGACCTCCCTTTCTCTCTAGGTCGTCTCTACTTGGTAGGACAGAGTAGACTCTGTATCTACCTTCCACTGTGCGCGGAAAAGAAGCGCGGTCGTGCCACCACATTGACATTACACCACGCCTAGAGATCCGTGTGGTCCCATCATTTGATAACTGCATCGACCATACCCCGCCAGGTTGCATGCGTGGATTAATCTTAACTATATACATAGAATTTAATCTACCTGCGTCGACATGCAGTAGGTTTCTTGAATGACCTTCTTAGTCCATTGCTCCATAAACGTAGGTCTTTAACTGCTAAATCTTTCTTAATTACCATGTCGCGTCTTCAGCGGTAAGTGTTTCCACTTGACCAAGTATTGGAGGGTCGTCTCCTACCGTTCTTGAAAGCTTTATCAAGAATCAATTAAGGAACTATCTCCGGTTCCTCACCAGTCATTCCAACAACGTTGGAGTGTCCAAGACTTCGTCACGGGTTTGAGTGTCTTCTTTGTAAACTCACGTGGAAGACTATATGAATCTTTAAAATTGTCTTTGGCAAGTCACAGCTTGTAGGCTTGCTTACTGCCTCTCCTCGACTAATACGAAGGTCAGCCACCTTGGAGCAAGCTTCTTTAAATTCCCAATCCACGAGCCGCTTTGCTTCACCTTGATCTTGAGCCAAACATCATCTCCTTTGAACTCTCTGCCGATGCTTGTGGCGATGCTCTTTTATCGACTTCTTCTTTGCTATGATACCTCGAACCTCTTCCACAGGCGCATGATAGCCAACATGCACTGCGAGACTTCCACTTTTGACACGGGGTTGTGCCAAGTGTGCGGAGTTAGGCTGCGATAGCCGTAATTGATCATGGCGGCATTTAGGATGATTCACCTTGGTGCTATTGTATGCAAACTCCACCAAGTGAATAAATTCTTCCCACATACCTTGCTTATTCCGGACATAGTTTGTGTATGTCCTCTAAATCCCTGTTAATTAAAAGCTCCCGTTTGGCGTCCGATAGGGGATGATATCACGATGCTCATGGATAGCTTAAATGCGGATTATGCATAAAGAGGTCCACGCCAAAAGCGCTCATAATTCGGATCTGTGGAGATGATCTCCTTAGCATGCCATGAAGCCTAAAGTCTCTTTGGTGAAAAGCATTTGTATCCATAAGCGTGTCGTGGTCTGCAAGGCCTGAAAATGTGTCATTTTTTTAGAGCAACATCGGCCTACTACCATCAGCGTCTTTCGGCGGTCCTTGGGAGTCATGTGATGAAATCCATCTTAATGCCACCTCCACTTAGCGTTTGCTTGCGCTAATGGCTCTAATGCCTGATTGGCTTCTCGCTTTGTCTGTGGCATAGGCGACATTCCCTTGATATGTGAGCTACACCTTCTTCATTCACAGCCAATAATACGTCACGCACTTTGAAATATATTTTTCATAGATCATAGCCGGCTATTGAGGTACATTGTGCGTGTCATGGAGGATCAATTTCCTTACCCCACGACCGATGGCTTCAGTCGCACAACATCCTTATGATATACTTGGTTGCCCTCCTTCTTATAATGTAGAAGGCTTCACGCTCTTTACTCTGTTCTAGCCTCCTAGAGCATATATTCTCACAAAATCCCACATCCGTTGGCAAGGACTCTTCAATCTTCTTACCAAATCATTTGGAGGCGTCGAAGTGCACGTGCAATGCACTCTAGTTGTCGGGGATGCCTCGGCGCATACACTGCCACATTGAGCTTCCCGGCTTGTGGAGCTATATCAAAGTCATATTCCTCGGGAACTCCATCCACCTCATTGCCTCAGTTAAGGTGTGGTTGCGTGAATACATCTTGGAGGCTCGATGGTCGGTATCGATTGGAACTTCCTTCTAGAGGTAATGCCTCCATATTCTTAGTGCCACGACAACCGCAAGCAATTCACGGTGATGCGTTGTTGGCCCAGCGTCTCGGCGTATTCATCTTCCTGAGTCATAGCTACCCACCACCACGGCTCTTTACATATAAACTACTTGCCCACAATAGCTATCTTACTTGCATCTGTTACTACAGCTTATCTTTCTCGGTCCGTGGTCAAGGCGAGGGGAGTTGTCGTCAAAGCTTCTTTCAATAATTCAAACCCCTTTTGGGCTTTCTTGTGTCAATGCTCGCCCAATCTCTCACCTTCTGCTCTTGTCGAATTAGTTAATGGGGCCGCCTCTTGTAAAGTTCTTCCGCGACTTACATAGTACCACACTGGCAGAAAACTTGACCTCATGCACATTCTTGGTATGAAGCCCTTCGAATCCTTTGCTTCAATCTTGGCGGGGTCGAGTCGAGATATACGCTGAAATCCACATGACCAAGGTATTCCACCTTCTCCCCGCGTTCTTGAAGTGGCACTTGACAACTTGGCGTACAATTGGTGCCTCTTCAACTTCTCGGCCTCTTCTCGAGTGTTGTACATGCTCTTCAAAGGTTGCTATACACCAAAATGTCATCAAAACAATCCTGAGGTGTCTAGAACTCCAGCAATACGGCAACTTCC